>JAECXC010004147.1:13707500-13830000 GCA_018152125.1 Drosophila dunni | reverse complement strand
TTATACAAATAAATAAATACCACATTGCATACTAAAACTTTCCTTTTAATTCACATAATTTAGATCCAAAATCAAGCTGTTTAGTTTATTAAATAATGCAAATTCAAAGTCTAGAATTTATATATTTACTTATCTATAAATTAAGTATATTGCTGCTAGCTAAAATTTGGTCAACCTATTGGATTGATAGAAAATGTGTATTGCCTGAATTGGGTTGAAACCGCTCGATAGACACTGAAATTTTGCATCTTTAGCATTTCAATCGATTGTTCCTACACATGTCAGCAATATGATGTCTGACTGTCCCATAATTCATCCGGTTTTTTAAGAAATTTAAAATGGGATTTGTAGGCCCATTCTTCCTCTTCCTGCAATAAACGCATTGCTTTTGCCAGATTCGGCCAATCCTTTTATCAGACGCTGGTCTTCCTCCGATAAATGTGATCCACGTGGCATTCCGATGTAATATTACATTGACAACAACAATTATGAACTCTAATGTATTTAAATAAGGTGTACCTACTTTCTACTTAGTAAAAAAACAAATTCCCTTCAAAATTTTTAGCTTTCCGACTCCACAGTACAATAACACAGATTGCACATATACTCATTTCATAAAACAACTGTGATCTTCGAGAAATATTCATTATAACGGTACTAATAACGAAGACCAAAAAAGGATGTTGAAGTACTTACATAGACATACCATATGACTCTACAGAACTGAGTATCCCAAAAAAATTTCACGTTACATTTTACAGAAATATAGTCAAACAAAAAAATGCACATATACTTTCACTCAGGTATTCTGATCCAGATGAAATTTTATCGGAAGATAGAAAATGATAACACATGCATATTGCGAGAATTTGGTTCAAATCGTGTAAAAAGCACTGAACATTTTTATAGTAAGCATTTTCAACCTTTTCAACCGATTGTTCCTAAGAGAGCTATAAAATATAGTAGTGAACTGCGTGCAGAGAGAATACGCATCTGTATTAAGTTTCATCAAGATAGCTTTATAACTAAGAGACTTGTTCGCATAGAAACAGACGGACAGACGGGCACACAGCGACTCAGCTTTTAATGCTGACCAAGAATGTACATACATATCGACTATATCAACTCGGCTGATTAAGAACATATATACTTTATGGGGTCGCAAACGCCTCCTTCAATGCGTTACAAACTTCGGGATAAAAACAATATACAATTTGCAAGGGTATAACAAATATTACTATAAGTGAAAGTTAAATAATAATTGGAATATATAATTCCGATGACTTTAAAATCTTTGTTGCAGTCTTTAATAATCAGACTGTGCTTTAAAAAAAACTGCTGTCAAAATAGCAGTTGGATTATTAAAGACTGCAACAAAGATTTTGAATGCATTGCATTAAACGAATTTATTATTAAATTTTTTAAATCGGTAAATTTTTGTGAAATTTTAACAAATTTTAATTTCAACAACTTTGCAATTACATAAAAGAAAGAAAGAATATAAATTTATATGACAGATGTAACTAAAATACTGTCAACATATTATTAAAGAAAAGGACAAACATATGTTACTTACATATGTATGTACATTTTCTTAATCTTAATTAAATTATTTAAACCAAATAATTTCTTTTACTAAGATAAAATCGGTCGATGTCTTTATAAAATAGTTGTCAATCTTTTGGAGAATTTTAATCACACAATTAGTGAGCTGTCTCTCAAAACAAAAATATTTCATTATTTGTCAATTTTTGACGTTTGTTTTTGAAGTAATGTGTAACATGTACACTGTGTACTGTACACAAAAATTGAGAAAAATAATTAATTGACACTCTGGGCTGCGTTTCATTATATACTGTTTTTGCATCACTCTTGAAACCAAAATAATTAATAAAATTACAAAATGTTGGAATTTGTAATTTTAAATGGAAATTATTTGGCATACTGTAGCTTTAATCTTAATTAATTTACCGCTAGCTGGTATCATGGAGACATCTATTTTCTAAGATATCACTTAAGTTTCCTCCTAATCATATGCAACATATCGATTTATATCGCATTCAACATGTTGCACGGCGCTTCTGCTGCTTCGATGCACAGCCTGAGAGTGGAACGTGGAACGTAGTCCGTAGTCCGTCGACTAATTGTATCAACATGAACTTCAATTGCCGCTGACATGCTGCACAGGCATAATCTCGAGCATCATCTGGTTGCAAGCAACTTTTGCCACAAATGAAATCTATCGCATAACTTTGGCTGCGGCTATTAAAACAAATCTATCTGCCAAGGCTGCAAATGAACTATGAGTGTATCTGCGAGTGTGTGTGTGTGTTTGCAACATGTTGCAGTTTCAACTTTGGCTAGTTGTTGCTGCTACAAGTCAGATGAAGAGCAGCTTTTGCCTGCTCCATGAATTTATGTGAATCTCACAACTAAAGCCGCAATGAGAAGAAGTAGACGGAGACGAAGACGAAGACGAAGAGAGGCATTGCCACAGTCACTGCCACAGTCGCTGCCACCGTCGCTGCCACAGTCACTGCCACAGTTACAGGCCACGTTTACATCTACACCGTCTACACAGGCGGCTTAGCATAATAAACGTCAGAATTAATTGGATTTTAATTGTCTGTTAAGCGCTGAAATTAAGTGCAGCCAAGTAGACTGTTGTTGTTGTTGTTGTTGCTGTTGTTGCTGTTGTTGCTGTTGTTGTTGTTGTTGCTGCTTTCAACTGGCAGCAGGAGTACAAAATGTATTACCAACTGACTGCTTTATTCATGCCCGCGCCGCTTTTCGGACTTCGGTTTCAGTTTCCCATTCATGGCCAGAGCCGTCGATCTTAACAATGATCAGCCAACCGACACACACACAGCCACAGCACACACGCACAACCATACAGTCACACACATACACAGACACAGGCACAACAAGTCAAGCAGGAGCAAACGAAATTGCTAACAGGCACTGTACTATGGGTAAAATACACCGTAATTTGATAAGAAGTTTGAATAAAATCTTAGTTAAAGGAAAAAATTTATATATTTTTATACGTTTGCAGAGGGTATATTGTTTTTGTCACGAAGTTTGTAACGCATTGAAGGAGGCGTTTCCGACCACATAAAGTATATATATTCAACAGCCAAGTCGATATAGCCATGTCCGTCTGTCCGTCTGTTTGTTCGTCTGTTTCTATGCGAACTAGTCTCTCAGTTATAAAGCTGTCTTAATACAACTTGGCACAGATGTGTATTTTGTCTGCACGCAGATCATTTGAAAAATTCGGACCAGATCGGACCACTATATCATATAGCTCCCATAGGAACAATCGGTCGAAATGCATGAAATGAAATGAAATGTATGAACATTTTCGGTGTCTATTGACCGATTTCAACCAAATTCACGCTATATGCATTTATAATCGTTTCATCTAAATCGGACTTCTATATCATATAGCTACCATAGAAATAATTGGTGATTGAAACCAAGCTTTGAAGTTTTAATTAACAAAAACACTCAAATTGTCTTTAGTTCAGGTCCAAAAAAAATAAATTAATGTTTTCAATAAGAAAACCTTTTCTCAACTTTTAGATGCAAGTTTTTATAATGCAATTCTTATTATTTGACTTTGAGGTCAGTCCATAAAACTTAAAAAACATTTCGTTTTTTCATAATTTTTAAAAATTTAAAGAAAAAAGGTTTTTAAAGTGACAATTCTTTTATTTTACCCACTGTAGACAGTTACATTTGCATGTCGTTGGTGGTCGACGTCTTGCCAAGTTTCTGCTGCTGCTTCTGCTGCTGATGCTTCTACGCTTTGGTCTTTCTCGGTCTTCGATCTTCAGTCTACCGTCTACAGTCTTCGCACACCCGCGCACCCTCTCCCCCTTTCAGTCCATCGTGGTAACTCTTCAAGCTTGATGCCGCCGCCATGATTGCCAAGTTTGATTATGTGACACGCGGCTACCATAAATATATTTGTAAATAACTACACGAAAAATAAAAGACCATAGATAAAAGCAAGTACACTGAAAAGAAGAGTGAGAGAGAGAGGGAGGAGGGGTGACAAAATTAATTTATTTTATTAATTTAAAACCATAGTTTTACTAAGCAATCCAACAACACAGAACACTTGATTTGAAAGCCATGAGAAATAATTAAATAAATATAAAATATTTATGATTTACTATATAAGCAGAAGACTAGAATGTTTACTGTGTTTAATTAAAATATTTGTTACTGCAATTTGAGCAGCAAGTAGAGAAGAGAGTTAGCTTTAATAAGCTTGACTGTTTTGTTTTTAGCTTTTTTAAAAGGGGACATTCATCTTTTAATTTAAGAAGGAGTCAAAAGAAATTAGAAATGTGTAAGTGAAGCAAAGTTTAGACCCCGTACTCTAAAAAAGAGTATAGGGGTCTATTAGGTTTTTTTATTTTAATATTATTTTTGATTCTTAATAAGCTATATATGTACATACATGCATATGTATAGTTCCCTAAATAATCCTTCATATAAATGCTATTAACATAAGCTACTATTTTAATCACGCTTTATTTTTTTATGTGTATGAACATTTTAATATTAGATCTTTTAAAAGTCAGTACTAATCTATATACAATATATGGCATAAATAAAGAAATTTTAATTTATTCTGTTGTAAATAAAATTACTATTTATTAAGATAAATAAAAATAAATATTAACTAATGCAAAAAAATATGTATGTGCATTCTAATGAAACTTCTAAAACAAAATAAAATGCAATCGCCTGAATACAGTGAAAGCTCTACTCGCGGACAGCTCCCATAGCCGGACGAATTTTATAGTTTTTCAGCACGATTTTCATACAAAATCCCTTTTCTTTGACGCACATTTCACTTAGGCAAACAAAAATACTGAAACCGTGGCTGTCCGGCCAAAAGAGCTTTCACTGTACATCAGCCATATCAAATAAAAACGACATTTGAATTGAATTGATCGGTTGTAATTAAATGTTGAGCTTTGCAAGATTATTTTTTATTTAATTTTATTATTATAAGGACCTTTAGATAACTTTGTGCTAATTTTAAAGAAAGTATAAAACAGGAAAACTTAAAAATCAATAACATTTGAAGAGAATAAAAAAAAAATGAACCCGCAGCCGGTAGGATTCGAACCTACGCTCCCAGAGGGAATCTGATTTCGAGTCAGACGCCTTAACCGCTCGGCCACGACTGCTGTTATGAAATAGGGTTTCGAGTAGTGTATTATCAACTGTAGTATAGTAAAATTTCGAGTCGAAAACTGTATGCATTAAATGCACAATAGAAAACTATGTGTACAGACAAATATACAAATATATATGTGCATATAATGTCTGTTATTTGGCACAGTGGAGAGAGTTCTGCCTTCTCTCTAGAACATGACCAGTTATTTACAGCATATTGTGTTAGGTCATGATTATTTTATGAATCGCACACAAGCCTCGAATGTTGCGTTGACTTGCTAGACACACACACAAGCACACCAACACACACGCACACCCAGACAGAGCACAACAACAATGACTCGAATTTAATGTTGAGCACCCACGCAGAGAGTTTTCCCCATTTGCAGCCCATTCCACATGTTTTCTGCTTGAGTCTTTCTCCACATTTTCTTCCTTTTCCTTTGCTCTGCTTTCTTTTTATCCCATTTTCCCATTCTCCCATTCTCCCATTTCTAACAATTTTTTTTGGTGGCATCGGCTCAAGTGTTTTACTTTGGGCTGCTTAAAAATTACAAACACATGCATAACTTAGTATAAGTATGTGTGTGTGTGTGTGCGTGTTTTTTTCGGCTGGATCGATAATTTTTGTCTGCGCCAAACGCATTTAGTGGGGTAGGACTGCGGGGGAAACGAGGGAGGGCAACCTGGGGCCGAGCTGCCTTATTTGTTACTGTTGCTGTCTACTACCTTTTCAGTTGTCGTTGTCGTTGTCGTTGTTGTCGTTGTTCCCGTTGTTGTTGTCATTGTTGTTGCTTCCTGTAGTTTTCAGGTCTGTTATATCTTCCCAACCCAAAACTTTTATAAGGCCAGGATGCGACGGGTGGTCAGAGGGCAGACTTCCTCTTAGCCATGGCTATGTGAAACTACCTGTGGCAACCTTTGAAGACTTTACACTAAACTTGACTGAATCCCCAACAACTTTCATACAAATCTTTACAATTAACAAAAAACTGAAATTAGTTAATCTTGAATCAATTTACATCCAAATTTACGGCCCAAAAATCAGATTTTAATACAACTTATTGTGTTATTGCGATTTAGACATGATTTAATTTGATATCGATATTTTTGTACATCAGTGTAGCCCCATTTAATATGTATAATTTTGTTTTCAACAACTTTCGATGATACTTGTATTTCATGAGCGATATATACTTATTTTTATAATCCTACATGATCTTTATTTTGGGTTTTTAAGTATATTTATTTTAATTTTGACTTAATCATAGACTTGTACATAAACTTAGGCTTTGACTTAGGCTAAAAGTTAGACATAGACTAAAAGTTAGACTTAGACTAAGACTCCTACTTAGAATTAGAGATTTATGCTTAGACTTTTATACTTAGACCTAGACTTACCTATACTTAGACTAAGACCTAGACATAGACTTATACTCAGAAATAGACTTTGAATCTTTTACTTTGACTTATGATTAGTCTTTCAGAATTAGACTAAGACTTAGACATAGATTTTGACTTACTATATACCTAGATATAGACATTGTCTTAGACTTAGAATTAGACTCAGAGTTAGACTTAGACTTAGACTAAGACTCCTACTTAAAGTTAGAGACCATAGATTTAGGCTTACACTTTTATACTTAGACTTTGACTTAAACTATGCCTTAGACTTTTAGACTTATGCTTAGACTTATACTTAGCCTAAGACCTGGACATAGACTTATACTCAGAAATAGACTTTGAAACTTTTACTTTGACTTATGCCTAGTATTTTAGACTTAGACTAAGACTTAAACATAGACATTAACTTAATCTTAGATATGAACATTGACTCATACTTTGACTAAGAAACTTTTACTTCGACTTTTAGACCTAGACTTGGATTTAGATTTGGACTCAGACTTAGACTTATGTATATTTTAACTTATACTCAGACTAAGATAGACTTATACTTAGATATAGACATTGACTTAGACTTAGAATTCGACTTAGACTTAGAGGTAGACATAGACTAAGACTCCTACTTAGAGTTAGAGACTTTTCCATAGATTTATGCTTAGACATAGTCTTTGACTTATACTTAGATATAAACATTAACTTATACTTTGGCAAAGGAACTTTTACTTAGACTTTTAGACTTAGACTTAGATTTAGAGCTAGACTCAGACTTAGACTTAGACTTAGACTTAGACTTATGTATATTTAGACTTATACTCAGACTAAGGCAGACTTATACTTAGATAGACTTATACATAGAAATAGCTATAGACTTTGAGACTTTTACTTAGACTTATGCTTGACTTATACTCAAACTTATACTTAAACTTAGACTTATAAGTATATTAAGATATAGACTTAGACTTTTAGACAGTTACTTATATAGATTTTATGTTTTACTTAAATTGAAATATATTTCTTTTATTTGAACTATTATAGATACATCACATACATATGTACATATATGTAGATATGCCTTGTCTTAGGCCGGCAAAAGTGTCTACGTGCTGTTGCCAAAGTTCATGCGTCTCAGTGACACTGCGTAATAGCACACTCACACACACACTCGCACACACACACAACGCCTGCCACACACGCATATATAGAAATTATTTACCTTTTTTGTTGCATGCCAAAAAACTGAAATCGAGTTCGTTGAACCTTTTTCCTTTTTTTAGTTTCTTTTTTCCCTGTTTGCGTGTGTGTGTGAGTGTGTTTTTATTTTTAGTCTGTTTCTCGTTATTTTTTGGTTATTTTTGTCGATTCCTCGACCGCCTGGCTGGCTTTCCTCCCCCTCCCTCTCTCTATCTCTCTCGCTCTCCACCGCTCCGCAGTTTACCTCTGCTGAGCTGCGTTGTGCGTACATAGCGCAAAAATCCCCCAAAGGCTCAATGCACAAGTGCCTGAAAGTCCTGCCAGCCTGTCTATGTCTCGCTCTTGCTATCTCTCTCCCCCATGCCCCCCCTCTCAATACACGTATATGTATTCCTATATCTCTGTCTCACTGTGCAGCTTTCACTGTCTCTCTCTCTCTCTCTCTTGCTCTTGCTCTCTTTGTGTATGTGTCCTGTGCCCTCGCATTCTGCTTATCATTGCGGTTTATTTGTCTGCTTCTTCTTCTTCTTAGGTTGCTCCGGCTGTGGCTGTCAAACTGTGCAGAGCATGCCAATAGCGGGAGGTCGGGAAGTGGGGAGGTCAGAATGCCCAGAAGGTAACCGCCATATGCCCAAATGCAATTCATACTAGTTAGCTGAATATGACAGCAACTTTGAAGCTCGTCGTGTTTCCCACTTCAGGTGCTCGCCAACAAATACAAACCACAAGTTCTCACACACACACACAGACACACACACACACACTCTCAAACACGCACGCAAATATAACTTTCAAAATAGATTTTTTAAATATTTACAAAGTTTTGAAAACTCTCAAATTTCTTTCATATACGTAAAACATAAACATCGATACTATGTTTATTCCTTGTATAGTGATTTTACAGAGTCCTTTCTGTTTGGTTCAGTTTTCATATGAGTGTTCAAATTAATTAATTTAATTTAATAAAAATTTTAATTTTAATGTCAATTTAATATAAATAAATAAAAACTTTTTTTAATTTAATTTTAATCTTATTTTTAAAATATTATAATCTTTTATTTAAAATTTTAATTAATGTTAAAGTAAATTTATTTATCTTTTTCTGTCGACTGCTCAAAGTTCAAATGTTTCCGATACGCTTTTACTTAATATATTATATTAGGTAAATATATATAATGTAATTTAAATTCTAATGAAATAAATTAGTTGAGAATAATTCAATATGATATGATAGAGTTTATGTGTTTGTCTATGCAATTAAAAATTTGAATAAAACTTGTTTCATTATTTTAACACTCAATATAATGAAACTAAAGCTTAAACATTCTTCATACAGTCACGAACTTAATTATTGGCACTGCATGTTTTTTCAACTTTCTAGCATCTTTTTAGCTAGATTTAAAAGTATATTTAATAAAAAAATTAGAGTATTCTTTAAACGAAACCAAAAATTAATTTTAATTCACTTAACCCTATAATTAACTAAAATTAATTAGCTAAAACTACTCGTCAATTTCATTGAACAAAATTATTGGCACACCCAAGTAAGAGCCTGCTTCAATATAGTATGTTTATATAGCACAACCTCTGTAAAGTGGACCAAATTTGATAAGTACATTTAATTGTCTTCTTAGTTAATAAATTTTGCTTCAAATACTGAAGCATGTCTTCATTATAATCACAATTAATGTCTAGCAAAATGAAAGTAAAATTCAGCAAATGAAAATTAATGTGAGTCAGACACTTGCTATCTTATATCTTTAATCTTAATATCTTTATGAATTCAATTTATAAAATTGAACGCAACAAAAATATAAATTAAATAAAAATTAATTTAAATAAATTTAAAAAATTAAATAAGAATAATAGGATTAAAATAAGTAATAAAGTTAAGTGCACAATAAGAAAAATTAAATTAAAATAAATAAAATTAAAGTTTAAAAAATTAAATTAAAATAATTTGTAGCATTTTGTACTTTTGTTTATATTCAAGCTTTAACAAAAACATTCGCAAGTAAGTAAATGATTAGTTTATTTAAAAATATTGTTTGAATAACTTTAAATGTTTGACATTTCACTACAGAGTATTTTCTAGTCGAAAATATACAATTAATATAATGTATGCCAATCAATATAATTAATTAATTATACAAAAAAAAAATAAACTTAGGCAAATTAATTAAATGCTGTTAGTAAAGATTTTAATTAATTTAAAGTAGAGCGTATCTTTCGATTAGTAATACTGTAATATTAATAAAATATTAATAAAGTTTCGAAAAAAAATTGATTTAAATTTAAATTGTTTTTATCGAGTTAGTCTGTACACGATTTCTGCTATTAAACTAATTAATTCGTCTTTTTTATACATTTACATTAATTTAAAGTTATACGTGCTTACAGCCAAATACGAGGTAACTATCAGTCGATTACTAGCAGCAGCTGTTGGTCAATTTGTTCTGCTTGTTACTTTGCAGTTCGCTCTATAAAACGGCCGCAGCAGCAATTTCTTGAGAAATTTGTAACAAAATGCAAATGTGTCAAAATGAAAATGGATTTTTAAGCGAACAACAAACAGAGCGAAAACCAACAACAGCAACAACAACAACAACAGCAATAGCGTTACTACAACTGTAACAACAACAACAACAATAAAAATAAAAAGAACAACAAAGAAGAAGAAGTCTTTGGCTTCTGCATTTCAATTCGTTAACATTAAGCGGCAATTAAAATGGGAGCTACGACCAGAGACACACAGAGTAAGTGAAACAGAGAGAGGGAGAGGGACAGAGAGAAATAGAGAGAGTAAGACTTAGACACGTATGTGGGCAGCGCTGGCAGTCAAGCTTTTAAAAGCTAGCAAACAATTATAAGTATTACCAAATATTTAAATATAATTAAATGTTATTAAAATATAATAACAGTAATAATAATAATAATAATAGTAATATTAATAATAATAATAATAATAATAATAATAATAATAATAATAATAATAATAATAATAATAATAATAATAATAATAATAATAATAATAATAATAATAATAATAATAATAATAATAATAATAATAATAATAACAATAATAATAATAATAATAATATTAATGATAATAATAATAATAATAATAATAATAATAATAATAATAATAATAATAATAATAATAATATTAATAATAATAATAATGAGAATAATAATAATAACAATATTAATATTAATATAATTACATACATAATTTGAATATAATATGGTCATATCCCATAGAGGGCAAAAAAACAAAAAATAAATTCAATAGAATATATTTTTTTTAAAAAAATCATTTTAAAAATATTAACTTAAGTATAAGTTGTAAAAAATTTAAAATAATAATTATAATTTGAAAAATAAAATACATATTTAAAAAAAAAAAATTGTGCATCGGGAATATAGAAATTTAATACAAAATTCATTTTTAAATTGTATTTAATTGGTACATTTATATCAAAGTTAATCTGAATGAAACTAAACTAAACCATATTTATATAGTGTCAGACTCTTAAAAATATTTCACCAAATTTAAATTTTGTTGTTCGATCAATAATAAATTAATTAAATTATTTTTTGTTACATAAATTTCGAAATAAAAATTATTTGTATTTCTACAAGCAAAGATTAAAAAAATGATTTTAGTTGTTTTTAATACAAACTGCACAATTTTGTATCCCTTAAAGCTAAAAATTAATAAATATTAATTTGGGAATTAAAAGCATTAAATTTAAATTTGTGTTTGTTTTATTATCATCAATTTATATTTAGAGTATTTATTTTTTAAGCAGACCCATAAGTTTTTTTGAGTAAAAACTATTTTTGGTAATATTTTTAGCTTCTTTCTAGCTAGCTTTTCTTACTGGCCTTGTGTTACTGCCAACTCTTTAACGTTAAAGGGGTGGCTGAGGTGTTATAAGGAAACAAGTGATGTAGGAGGGGGGTTGGGCAGGTGAGTAGGTGGGGTAAGTGGAAATGCAAATTGTGTTGCATGTTGCATGTTTGCCGCTTTCGAGTGTTTTGTAAGGCGCCGACGGCGTCGCAGACCCACCAATGTGAAATTTGTCGGAATAAGAAGAAGTAATTCAAAAACACACACACAGCCATATATTTCTATATATTTATATGTATATCTATATACAAAGAAACGTTTGTATTTGTGTATGTAGGTAGAAGCAGCCATTAATCGAGTGCCACCTGTGGATGCACAAAGAGTTGCAAACAAAGTTAAAAACTTTTCCATGAGCGACCAGAGCAAGAAACTAAATTCACTTTCACATTTTCAACTGCAGCTCTGCTTTTGCTTCTTCAACTTCCGAGTTCCTTAAATCTTAAAATTGTGTTCTTTGAAACCCTATTAAATTTCAACTATTTCATAGTTAAACCCTTTCAATACTTATGAAATATAATACACTTCATATGAGACACTCATCAATTCATTTATATGTGTTTATAATATTTTTACTTTAAATGACTTTTCTTTAAGTTTAAGATTGCGACTTCTCCTCTAGCACATTGATTAAAAATCACGTCGATTGTATGTAGTAGTATTTCAACTAGCTAACGTAACTATTTAAAATTTGACCTCATTTTGAATAAAATAAAAAAAGTTTCAGATAATGAGCATCTCAGAAAGCACTCAATAAAATCGAAAAAAAAAAATAGATTTTACATTTATTTTCAATTAATTTTTTTTAACAGCGACTAAAGAATAATAGTGTATGATAAGTAAGAATGGAAAAAGTTAAACTAAGAACAATTTTTTAAATATTTTTTAATTAATAATAATATTTTTTTGTTTCAACATATTGTTTGAATGATTTCTATTGACTTTTGCTCAAAAATGTATTTTTTTTTTGTTTCCACAATTTTAATATTAAGATAAAATAAAAGAACTATCAGGTACTTATACTTAAAAGAGCATAAATTCAAAAATAAAGATCAATTGCTGATTAATAAAAACAAAAAATGTTATTTTATGGTTTC
Organism: Drosophila dunni; assembly: GCA_018152125.1. Lineage (NCBI taxonomy): Eukaryota > Metazoa > Arthropoda > Insecta > Diptera > Drosophilidae > Drosophila > Drosophila dunni. The sequence goes on along the minus strand of JAECXC010004147.1, from coordinate 13,817,199 downwards.
ATATTATCAAGTATTTCAAAAATCGAGAAACGACTTTAATTAAAACAAATTGCATGATTAGAAACGTTACAATTTATTTGTTGGACAGGCAATCGCGGAAAGACTTGGCAGTGTGTGTGTGGAGGCAATGCGACAAAACTACGAACTAAGCTGCCACTAGCGACATCTGCACAGCCGAATACACAGAACGTACGCATTTGCTTACATTACTAGGCAATACAATAACTTCATTATTTTACTTATGCTAACTACTTATATTTATGATCCAACAATATTCTTTTACATTAATATTATCATTTTTTATACCCTTTCAGAGGGTATATTGTTTTTGTCACGAAGTTTGTAACGCATGGAAAAAGTCGTTTCCGACCACATAAAGTATATATATTCTTGATCAGCATCAACAGCCGAGTCGATATAGCCATGTCCGTCTGTCCGACTGTTTCTATGCGAACTAGTCTCTCAGTTTTAAAGCTCTGTATGCTTAGTATGAACAATTTCGGTGTCTTTTGACCGATTTTAACAAAATTCACGGAGAATCAATTTCTAATCGTGTCCCATCTGTTGACCAAATTTCATCTAAATCGAACTTCTATATTATATAGCTACCATAGAAATAATTGGTGATTGAAACCAAATTAACGCAATATTCATGACTGCAAGGTTATTTTATCTTCGGCGAGCCGAAGATAACCGTTTTTTTCTTTTCTTTTTTTTTAATAAAAGTTTCAATTTATTAACATAAGTTACAAAAATAAGTTAAAAACTTAAAAAAATTTAATTTTTATACCCTGTTATGGTAGCTTCGATTTATTCAAACAAGCCTAGGCCGCCTGTCCATCCGTATGAACACTGAGATCTTTGAGATGGTAAAAGCTTCACACATATTCTATGTGCCAGTAGATCCAGCTCATTTCAAATGCTTGGTACCCCCTATTGTCCTACCATAACTTTTAAACTACTTGAGCTATCAAACAATTAATCTATGATAAATTTTACACATTATGTGTAGGTTACCAGTAAACTAAGCTTACCAAGTTTGAACCCCATCGGACAACTATAACCTGCACCCAACTATAGATTTTATTACTTCATTATTTCTTCTCTGCGGTTTTGACTTTAAAGCCACAGAATTTGAATGTGCGTCATCTTGACTCTACTACTACGTAATGCTGACTTCAGTGCAGCTCAACTGCATTGTTGTTAGCAGAATGTGTCACATGTTTGCCACATCATCTCGAATGACGCTCTATAAGTTTTTGGCTGTGATGCAAGCTTAAAGATTAGCTAAACTCTCAAGCGAAATGTTTTTGAGCAAGTTGCGTCAATGCAACGTGCAACGTGCAACATGTTGTTGCTGTTGTTGCGGTTGTTGTTTTGTCGCTGTGAAAGTTGTGAATAGCTAAAGAGCAGGCACAATTAAAATTAATTACTTGCATCTAATTACCAGGTATTATGCTAATCAGCTTTACCTTAACTGTGCAGCGTGCAGCTTGCTACTTGCCACTGTCACAGCTACTTGCAACTGCGAACTGAGCTGCTGCTATGACGCATGTCGTTGAGAAATGTAAAGAGAATAATAAGTTTCTCGGACGATCGGCGAAGACTTGAAGAGAAAAGCACACATCTAATGTGATTTGAGTTGTCCCGGTGTCTTCGTCGGTGACAGGAAATGAGAGAGATGCCCGTTAGAGGGCCAATTATTGTCTGGCCGATTAGTTAGCCATAAATCAGTTGGCAGGTGAGCAATGCCACATTGCACCACTGTCGCATGACCACCAAGTTGGCGCCCAAAAACACTACACTGACACAAAACTGGTGGGAAAACGGTAGTCTAGCAAGTAGACAGTAAAAGACCCTGTACGTCTGCTGATAGTGTCAATGAAGTTTACTTCTACAGACGAACAAAGTTGCCAGGGTAATTTAAAGACTACAATAATACATATATATGTATGTAGCTAAGACCTGCAACGAGCATACTCGAGTATGTTCGAACTTTTCAACAAACGATCGGGGGACGATCAGTTCAACGGGCTGTCTGAAAAATGTTCGAATCACAACGATCTGGTGACCGTTTTCTGAATGATTCGAACCTGATCGTTTAATATATAACGATTTGGTCGCGATCGGTGCGATCAGCCACCGAACGGGTGTACGGAGCAATTTGCCTGACCGTCTTTTTAGTGCAAAACGTTTGAGTAACATTGTGTACGCTTGAATAAGTTTGAATAAGATCAAGAACATATATACATATATACAGTGAAAGCTCCCTTGCGGTTCCGGTACTTTTGTCCCTCCAAGGGAGATGTCCGCCTAAGAAAAGAGATTTTGTATGAAAATCATGTTGAAAACTATAAAATTCGTCCGGCTAAGGGAGCTGCCCGCCTGAGAGAGCTGTCCGCCTGAGGGAGCTGTCCGCCTGACGGAGCTGGTCGCCTGAAGAAGCTGTCCGCCTGAGGGAGCTGTCCGCGTGAGAGAGCTGTCCGCCTAAGGAAGCTGTCCGCGAGTAGAGTCTTGACTGTACTTTATGGCCTTGGCCACGCCTCTTTCTACTTATTACACTTATGTTTACCGGCAAACCTACAAGACCCTCTACTCTGTTTGTGTACAGGGCCTTAACTCTATGTAGGCTTATTGCCATTCCCATACCGTTGAAACACGTTGCGAATTTTAATAACCAAAAAAAGGTGTCTAATGTTTTGTTTCAAAAGGATTTTAAATTTTATTAGACATTTGCAGACTTGGTTAATAATTTTGTACAGTGTATGCATCGGCATATCGGAAGTCAAGAGTGGCGAACTCGCAAATCGCAAAAAGCCGAAACGTTGCAAGTCGAGCGGGTCGAGTCGGACGACATTGCAACAAAGAGTCATAAATAAATGCTTGCAACTAATTCTGGCAGTTGCCTGCCACATTGCGTTATTATTGATGGTGCCACCAACAATGGCCCAGGCTCAAGACTAGCCTCAGTCGCTGCTCCTGTCCTGCCCTTTCCCCCACTCCGAATTCGCCCCTTGGTTCTCCTCTACTTTCCAGGCTGTAGGTGTGATTCTGTTTGTCGTTGGCCCATGGCATTCATGGCCTTGATTAATGATGTTCCCGTCGCCCTTTCAGGATGTTTTCCATTTCAAGTAATTTTCCAAAAAAAACTCCAAGAAAAACTTTTCCCCCCTTTGACTTGGAAAACTCGGTGTATCCTTTTATAAATTAATTAAAAGTTTGCTAATTATAAAATAAATGTTTTTAAGTTATTTAAAACTAAAGAAATTTAACTTACATATGTTAACTGTATTTGCGAAGTACAGGGTATCACAGGGTGTTAGCTCACCTTTCGTTCGTTCAACGAAGAATTCAACAATCACGTGATTAATGTGTTCTGTGACTAGGCAAAACAGGTATACTTTTTTCATGTAACTACAGGGTATGTTTCATTTCTATAGGTCTTGTCAAAAGAAGTCGAAAGTGTCTTCAAAAATTTGAGTTTTGTTTAAACTAAAATAGTTAACTTAAAGCTATAATTTAACATTAATTCACATTAAAGAAATATCATTTTAGAACACAATTGTCTATAATGTCTAAATTATGTGTAGTTTAAAATATTTATAGAGTGAAAGCCCTACTCGCGGACAGCTCCCTTAGGCGGACGAATTTTATAGCTTTTCTGCATGATTTTCATACAAAATCCGTTCTCTTCGGCGGACATCTACATTGGGCGGACTAAAACACTGGCACCGTGGCTGTCCGGCCAAGGGAGCTTTCACTGTACTTAAATTGAGTGCTTTAAATTCAAGAACCCTTTAAGTTTTAATCTTTTCTAGTCCACTAATGAAACTATTTGATAAACAAGTAAGAAAAGCTACAGTCGAGCTAGCCGACCGTAAAAGACCCCGTACTCTTGCAAATGCGAGGTTTTCCATACATATGAGCAATTTTTAACCGATATGTCCCATGAGAGTTATAGGCTATAGTTGTCCGATTCGGATCAAATTTGGTGAGGATAGTAATCATGACACCACTTACATACTGTATAATAGCTGTGCACGTTTACAAGTTTCTACAATTTGCGGGGTCGGTAGGGGGCGTGGAAAAAATTTGAAATAAAGTTAACCTGCCTGACATACGGACGGTCCTTCATTCCAAATTTGGTGTCTCTAGCTCTTATAGTTTAGAAGATCCAGGTGTTCATCCGGACAGCGGGCAGACGGACATCGCTATATCGACTCGGCTGTTTATGCTGATCAAGAATATATATAATTTATGGGATCGGAAACGCTTTCTTCTGCCTGTTACGCACATTTTGCTTCTGACAAACCTAATAGACCTCTACTCTTTTAATTAGTACGGGGTCTAAAAAGAGTCTAAGCTTTAAGCTTTCTAGTAAGAAATATAAATATTTTAAGTTTAATTAGCCTAATCTTTGATTATTCTGCTTTACTCATTTATTGTTTAAATTTGTTTTTAAATTTTAATAAAATACAAAAATATATTGATTATTGTTAGTTAAAATATTATATTTAAATACAAATTTGTTCATACTTTGAACTGACAACAAAAGTATCGCAAACTGTTTGAAAATTTTGAAGTTCACTCCTTAAACGTTGAAATCAAAACTCAATTCACTCGATTCGAACTCGGTTTTGGGATCGAAGCCCCATTTTGTTTTGAAGGCAACTCTACGTAACACACACAATGTCATGCAATGACCGGAAGTACAGTCGGCACACACACACACAACGAAAAGCAAAACAAGCCCAAATAGAGTGATAGAAGAGGAGAGCGGAGAGAGGGGAGTGGGGAGTGGGCAGGCAGAGCGAGATAGATAGATGTCCGTTTGGCGCGGCGACTGCGTTTTGCGTCTACTGCGGCTGTGGCTGCCACTCGCATTTTGCAAAACATCATCAAAATTGTAAAAATAAACAAAAGCCAACATGCATAAAACCAATTTCCATTAAGGCACACACACACGCACACATACACACACGCATGCACACACACACAATCACACGCACATGCAACTCAGTAGCAGTGATATCACCAATCGAATGCTAGAAAAGGCCAGAAGTACTAGAAAAGAGGCTAGTAAAGGGATTTCTGGGGGACCTCAGTGAACTTTGTAGTCTTAAGTGTAAAAATTATCAAACTGAACAAACTTCATTTTAATTTTAATTTTTATTTATTGAAATATTTATATTAGACGGCTAATTAATAAAATAAAATTATTTTAATTTAATGGCGTTGGCAATTGAATTTGAGTTTTTCAACTACTCAACTCTTAATTATTATGAAGTTTTTACAATTACAGTGGAGTCCGGTTATAACGACACTCAGGGGACCGACGATTTAACGTCGTTATACACGGTAGACGCTTTAACCGAAACGAGCAAAGATAAAAAGCTTGTATGGGGACCAAACAAGTCATCGAATTTTCGTCGCAATGACAGGACGGACGCTTTAAGCGGAGTCGTTATAACCGGATTCCACTGTAGTTATTTATTTTATACTAATAATTCAAAAAATTAAATTATTTTAATTTCATGGCATCGCCAATTCCACTATTTAACTTTCAGTTATTAATTAATTTTTACAAGAAATTTTTCAATAATTTTTTTTTTTAATTACAATTATTATTATCATCATCATTTTAATCATCATTTTAATTTACAAACTTTTTGTTAGAAACTTTCAGTTAAAATAAATTTGTAGAATTTACTCTTTTTTATAGTCATTAAAAATAATTTTACTTTAACATATAATTTAATTATTTGGTTAATACTTGCGACTGCTTTAAGTTTGCTTTTATAAATAAATAAAATTAATCATTTTGAATTTCCTGAAATTTTACCCCAAAAATAAAGAGAAAGTTTAATTGATCAATTTAATTAATAAATTTTTTCAATAATTCAGTTAAAATAAATTTTTTTAATTTACACTTTATTTTGGTCATAAATATTAATTTTACTTCTACATATAATTTTATTATTTGGTTAATAAAATAAATAGTTTTGAATTTGCTGGAATTTTACTCAAAAAAATAAAAAGTTGTGTTTTAGTCGAATATTCACAAAGAATTTCTGAATTTGATAAGAACAAACAAACTTTTTGTAGGACTGTGTCTCTAAATGTTAAAATAAAAATTTTATTTAAAAAGTACAGTCCGTCTTAAAATTTGACAAACTTGAAAACAATTTAAGTTAACATTTATTTAATTTAAATTTAAATTTTTAAATATTTCTTAAGCGAGCAGGACATGGACTTTTCCTTAAGAAAATAGTAGACGTCTTTGTAGCGACTATAGTCATTACAAATTTCCATCCAAGTTGTAACTTTTCTTAACTTTTTTTTACAAAACTGTCTTGAAAAAGGCTAACATGGCAGCACTGTTCTGTGCACAGTTTGCTGCTGCCACACATCCTGCTTCACTCACTCACTCGCTCACTACTCTCTCTATTTCTCTTTCTAACTGCCGCTGCCTCTCTAAGCCTCTATTTCTCTCCCTAGCTCCCTCTCTCTTTCTATCTCTTTCTGTCCCACTCTTCAGCTAGCTGTCTCACTCGACGCTTGTCCAAAAATGCTGGGAGCCAGGCATTGAACAACGTCGGGAACGTATAGATGAGCTGCACTTGAAGTTGCAAGTTGAAAGTTCTGCTCTGCTCAGTCCCGTATGACGTGTGTGTGCATATGTGTGTGTGTTGGTGTGCGTGTGCTGGTGTGTGTGTGTGTGTGTGTGTGTGTGTGTGTGTGAGGCGTGGCTGGACTCCAGCTGAGTCGTCTGCCTATCGCTCCGAAAAATAAGCGAGCATATCCTTAATTGATATCACAAAAAGCACGAGGCAAGGAATTCACACAAAATGGCAACCCACATGTATTGCCTTCCACGTGCTGCCGCATGGACTGTGCCACAGAGTGGGCCCGAGTGTCTGCCACACACACACACTCACACACACACCCAAACGCATGCAAGTCCACACAGGAAAAAACAACAATAACGAACTTACTACATGCGATAGGTCGGAAGTAATGCTCGTGAAGCCAAAGGGCGGTGGGAGGCGGCTGTGTGGTAGGGCAGGAGGAGGTACGCTGGTAGGTTGCGCACCTGCAGCCCTGCTGCAAAAGGGTGCAAGGCTGCACAACTGGGCGCAGTAAAATGGCGGCACAATTCGCAGCCTGCTCTGCTGTCCACTGCCTCTCGGTGTGCGTGTGTGTGTGTGTGAGTGGGAGTCTCCAGCTGCTGTACGGTTTAAGGGGAGTACGGGGGGTGTGGGGCTCGGTTGCATTGGTTTCGAGTACGGCGGCCTCAGTTCGGTTTGGTTCGGTTTCTGGTTTGCTTTTGGTTTTTGGATTTTCAGTTTTTGTTTTTAATTTTTTTTTTTTTGAACTCGGTCCAGTTTAGTTTAGTTCAGTTCGGATCAGTTCGTTTCTGCTTGGTTGGGTAGTGCTCCCCCTTCTGTGTGTGTGTTTAGGGACAGCGCAGTTGCAAACATAGGTCTATGTGTAAGCTGGTTGGATATATGCAACGCATTGTGGCACACACAAATGTCATGCCTCAGATGCTCTTACTCAATGAATGCCCTTGTAGGTTGAGTCTACAGACGACTGAACTCGGAGGTTCAAGCTTAATTCATTCCTAATCGATGTCTGGTGTAGAGCCAATCCGAATGCTCTACAATTGAATGAATATTCTTACTTAATTTATTAAAATAAGTTCAAATAAAAATACAAATACAAACTATATGTTTCAGTTACCGATATCAGAATAAAATATTTTCAGGTTATTAAGTCCCAGAGCAATTGTAAATGAAACAATAATACTCGTAGCGTCAAAGGGTATACTGTATTCGTTGGAATATATGTAACAGGCAGAAGGAGGCGTGGCAGACCCCATAAAGTATATACCGTGGAATCCGGTTATATCGACTCCGCTTAAAGTGTCCGTCCGGACATTGCGACGAAAATTCGATGACTGTTTGGTCCCCATACGAGGTTTTTTTTATTTCTCGTCTCGGTTAAAGCGTCTATCGGGTATAACGACGTAAAATCGTCGGTCTCTTGAGTGTCGTAATAACCGGATTCCGCTTTATATTCTTGATCAGCATCAATAGTGGAGTCGATATAGCCCTGCCCGTCTGTTCGTCTGAATAAACAAAAGGATCTCAGAGACTATAAGAGCTAGGAAGGTGAAAGAGGTCGCAAATGATAGATAAAATATTTAAGCAGTACAAGTTTGTTATTGTTTTTTGCCACACCGACTTTAGGATGTTATTGTTCATGGAAAGGTAAAAACAGGTACAAGTACCATGCTTTAGTACAGAACCCCTTTATTGTAACTACTATATGTTTGCTATCTGAACCATATTCACACAGGATATACATACATATCCATGGCGTACATATGCTAACTACTATCAATTCAAATCGGACTACCACTACCATTATCGTATTGCTCCCATTGGAACAATCGGTCAAAAATAAGCTCAAAATATGAATTAATAGGAATACCCTATGCGTTGACTAAGCTATATTAATCAAAATCACACAGCATACATTCGCCAATTATATATATTTACAAACTGACCAAGTTTCATCCAAATCGGACTACTATATCGTATAGCTCCCATTGGGAACACCAATCAAAAATACGCTGCAAATATGAATTAGTATGAAATACTTTTGTGTTTATCAACATATCTTAGTTAAACTCACGCATGATACATAGGATAAGAATATAAACATACTGACCAAGTCGGACAACTATATAGTATAGCTGTCATAGGAACAATCGGTCGAAAATTATGAAAAACTTGTGCGTTGACTAAGCTATTTTAATTAAACTCACACAGAATTCTACATTTGCCAATAAGATTACCATACTGACCAAGTTTCATCCATTTATCATGTATCCACAGCTATATCATATAGCTTCAATAGGGACAATCGGTCGAAAATATGCTCTAAACATGAATTTGTTTAAACAACTTTTTCGATGACCAAGCTATATTTATCAAACTCCCACAGAATACATCTGCCAATAATATATATACATACTGACCAAGTTTGATCCAAATCGGACTACTGTATCGTATAGCTCCAAAAGGGACGATCATTCGAAAATATGCTCTAAATATGAGTTTATATGAAAATGTTGTGTGTTTTTTCCAAGCTATCTTATTTATAGGCTAAACTATGGCACTAATATTATAATCATACCCCATTGTTAATAACATATTGAAATTGAGTAACGGGTATCCTGAAGTAGCGGGGCGACCGTAGAATTCTTTCCAGTTTTATTTTGTCGACTTTTTGAAACTTTTTTTCGCTCATAAGTTGCAGAAAAATTGGTTGATATAAAAGTTTTTGGCAACGTTTTTTGTATTTCTTGTTGTGGGTGTGTGTGTGTGGGTGTGTGTGGGTGTGTATGCTTGTTGTTGTTTTGAAGTGTGCGTTAACACGGTAACGGGTCGTCGTCGTCCAAAGCGAGCGTCCATCGCCTACGAGTCACGCCTATGCGGGGCCAAGAAGTGGGCGGTGTGTGTGGAGTGGGGTGTGTGTGGGGTGTGTGGTGTGTGGTATGTGGTGGCTAAGGGGTGGGGGGATCGACGTCAGCCGAGTTTTTAGTTCGACTGTCGGACCGTGCAAGAACTCTGTCGACGCTCTGGGCGCCTTTCGCTTTGAAGCAGAAAATCGATAAGTGCGCACGTACACGAATATATATAAACATATATACGTGTGTGTGTGTGTGTGTGCGTGCTGATACATGTACGAGTGTGTGTGTGTGTGTGTGTTTGTGTGTGGCTTGTGCCGAGCGTCGCATGTGGGCAACGTCATGCGTCTCCTCATACGCAGCTGGCAGCAGGACAACAGAGCAAAGGACGAGCGGGGCGTGGGGGTGTGGGGGGTGTGGAGACGGCACAGTTAGTTGCACGGCCTGGACTAGCCTGGACTGGAGGACTAGGGGTGGGCAGGGGGCAGCAGGCGGTGGGTGTGCCAGTGAGACGGCTCGAAAATCCCTACGTGCGCTTTGCTGTTTCATCAATTATTTGTTTCGGTTTTGTGCGAATGGACGAGCACAAGGATGCAGCACACACACACACCAACACACACTCACACACCAACACACACACATCGGTTGTGCGAAAGAGACGGAGCAACACCCATTGCAGTGTTTTGGGCATTTTGTTTTGGGCAACTGCAAAAGCTGTCTGCAGACTATGCGACCAAATAAACATATATATACACAGGATATATACACACTTGTACGGGATATATTTGATATATACCACCACTATATACATCATACATATGCGTGTGATGTACTGTATATTTGGTTTGCCATTGGATCATTTGAAGCGCACTGAACACTCGTCTAAATTGTTGTTCTTGCGGATAATTTCAACAGTTTAGACAGCAGTCTCTTGTCTCAATAGACTGCCAGATAGCTGTACATAAGTTGTATCTTTTATCTTCTATCTTCGCATCTTGTAGTTGCATGCACTTCCGTTTACCAGAAGATGCCGGCAGTGCATTAATTGCTTTTCAAAGCAAATTATTTTTGTGATTCCATATCGAACTTTGGCTTGAGAAAGCACACGAAAGCTTAATTACTTGGCATCAGCTTGATTGAGCTTTGTTGGCAGTAGATTTTATGGGAAGGGCAGACCTTATTTTAGGCATTTATTTGGCATCGAAAAGCTTTACAATTCCATAGACTTTGGTCGAAATTTTGGGAGACTAGCGTGCTGCTTAACTTTCAGGCAACTTAATTTAGACAAATAATTACAATTATTTTATAACAAGGAATGGTTAGAAACATAGGTACATATGTATAAGTTAGGGTAAGCAAGACTTCAAGGGGTGACTATCACAGATGTATAGGGAGTTATGCTACGATTTATGTCAAGATTCGACTCAGAAGATCTAGAGGATGATGACGGTTGAGTCTTCTACTTGTCCTCGTGCGGGGACTGGCGGCTCTGATAGCTGATGCACCTAGACGTCTAGCTGGGCTGTTTAGATAAGAGCCTTGCCTCTCGTGGTACACAGACTTTAACATATTATAGCCAGAAAAAATGTTTAATTATGTCTGAAAGTTCAACTGATAATAGTGTTAATACATTTGTGATCTATCAAACTGTAATATACATAACAGATATAACACATATAGTCCTCTTTATACGACTTTAAATTAAAATATGCATTTCATTCATTAAAGAACTTAAACACACATTTGAGACTAAAAGAAACAGTGAAAGGGGTCTATCATGGTATACATCTACCAGGAAGTTGATCCAAAAAAATTCTGTTCAGCCGGTGATTAAAGAAAATGAAAGGGTCGAACAGGTTATTAGCCAGATTGTTACTGTGCCACTGATGCCTAATGCTTTGACTTAAAGAAATTTATTAATCACTGATATAATATCCGGTATTTCCAAGTCTTTCCTGATAGCAAAATCTTAAGTAGTTTTCTGAAATAGTTTCCCTTTGATTAACTTTTCTGACATTCGCTTGAAATTGGGCCTCTAGACATATAGTTATACATCTGTTAATTTTTAGGCACATTAATGCCATCTTCAGGTGAGCTTAAAAAAGTTTAAATTTATTTTATTTTAAATATTGGAAAACAAAACTATTGTTAAAAGCATAACCTACTTAAGCCACATTATTCAACTAAATTTCTCATTACACGAAAGTAAACAGCTCTATACAAAAACCTATAAAACTAAATAACTTCTCAACTCTCTATTAACTCTCGTTTAAGTGAAAAAATTTTTGAGCTTAAATTTTTTTCAGCCTTATTTCTATACGTTTGCTTACGCTTTTTTTTAAACTTGTATCTATATTCATTTCGTACATTTTAAAAGTTGAGGAATAGTACAGGATTCTCACCACTTGACCACACAGACAATTAATTTGTCTCGATAACAAAATTGACACCTAGACAGTTCTACTTATTTAACCATAAAAGAGATTAAATTTTTCATACCAACAGAGTTTTCTAATTTAATAGTATTTTAATAGAAGTTGACTTCATTTTCTTTGAGGTTTTATAAACTGATATTATGTTGTAAATAAATAATATTAAAGCAGTAATGAACAACACCCCTGCTGTGTGAACTTAATGTAAATCTAATTAAAAGCATTAGTTAAAATTAGTTAAGGTTAACTAGAAACAAATAAGAACGGCTAAAGCCGAGCGAGTCAGCTATAAAAGACCGCGAACTCCTTCAGGTGCAAATATTTCCATACAAATAGCCAGTTTTCGACCGATTAGTCCTATGGGAGCTACAAGGTGTAGTTGTCCGATGCGGATCAAACTTGGTGGGGATATTAATAATGTTACTATACATTACATTACACATAATGTGTAATTTGGTCAAGATCGCTTTAATAGTTTTCAAGCTACGGTGTTATGAAACTAGTATTTTACAACTAGTGCGGGCGGTAGGGGGCGTGGCAACAATTTAAAATTAACTTGATCTGCTCGCGAAAGAGACAGACTTTCATTCTAAATTTAAAGGCTCTAGCTCTTATAGTCCCTGAGATCCAGTTTTTCATAACTTAATCTTTAAATCGACTCGACTATTGATGCTGATCAAGAATATGTATGCTTTATAGGGTCGGCCACGTCTCCTTCTACCTGATACGCACCTTTCGCTTCTGACTAACTTAATAGACCCCTCTACTCATTTTTAGAGTACGGGGTCTAATAAATAAAATCTTATACAGTGTAAATAATGCTTAACTTAATCACATTTTAATATTTAATTGAAATCAAAGTAAAGTTGACGCTCAGTCAATTCCTGCGGTTTTATTGTCAGTGACAGGGAATTGATTCTGCTTCAATTAAGTATTTATAAATTCCATTTAAGTAAAACTCTTTTAATCACATCAATCTATTCTTACCCAGTGTAAGTAGTGTTTCGCTTAGAATTGACACTAGGTCAACGACTGGCTTTGGTAGTGGTTATCTTTGAGTTGACGCTGCGTCAAGTGGTGTAAACGTACCTTAAAAAGAGATTTCCAGCCACTTAAGAGAAGTTGCACGCATCAAATTGGCTCGTGATTTCGGCCAATTAACCAATTTCAGTTGGCTAACAACCAGTTTTCCGTTGATAAGGGCCCGCGGGTAGAGATAAGATAAGAAGTGCTACGTTCAGGCAGCAAGATCTGATAAGAACTTGCCACGAATTATGAGCGCAACGCAAAATTGTCACATAAATCAGGGGCAGTGACTGTGGCAAGCAGCAGTGGCAACAGTGGCAGCAACACAAGATCGAAGCCAGGCCTAATGTTTCCGGCTAAAACCAAGGGACAATGCCTTATCTCATGGCTTGGAGGTAACAAAAGCATGGCATATGCTTTAGCCAATGCCAAGCGAAGAGACAGAGATAGAGAGTGAAAGAGAGAGAAAGGGGCGGGGGAAAGAGATGGGTATAGGGAGAGATAGGAGGCGTATTGGGTTTCGCCTTTCGCCTGCAGCAGGTGCCACACATGACGACGTTGCAGGAGCTCTACACTCCACACTCGGGACTTTTTCAACTTCACAAAACGATTAATAGCTGACCAGTTGTTGGGCATGGCCAAGCCCCAAACCTGGCGCCTACACTTGCCCCACCGCACCTCACCTCCGCCTCCACTCCCCTGCGCCCATGTCGTCTCCACCCACACGCCCTTTTGGCCTCTACTGTGGGAGAAGAAAGCGAAACTTTGGGTAAATATCTTAACCCTGGAGACATAACATTTTTAAGAACTTTTATTTTTTAAAACAATTACTAGTTTGAAGCATTGAACAAAAGGATTTGTGTATATACTTGTAATATTAAATAGTTTACGTTTAAAATTTACATATAGTACCATTTCAGTAGTACCAAAACTCTGTACAGCGGAACTACAGAATTAGTAAAGAGTTAGGTACTACATTCCTGGTGTGAAAAGTCTCTTGAACGGGGCAGCGGCGTTCTCACACAAAAGTGCTACAGCACGAAGGAACGATCTGCTGGTTTAGATCAACTTCCTAGTGACTTTGATGGACATGCCCACGGGAAAAGGAAGTTAGGCAGTCTGTAGTTGGCACTACTTCCTTGTGAGTTATTCGCACGAAAAATGTGCAATACTCGTGCAAATTGTCCTACTGGGATGCTTAAAAGACAATTTAATTTAAGAGTTACTAACTTTGCGTCTTACGTTTCTTTCTTTCAATCTTATATTTTATTTTATTAAAATATAAGTAGGAAAACCGTTTCAAAAAAGTAAAAGGATCATAAACCTACGGTTTTATTTTAGTTTAGAGCTTTTTTTATAGATAGTTGTTTTTATTAATTTACAAACCTTTTACTGAAGTGTAAATTTAAAATATACTTGATATTGGTGTGTCTTGAATCATATTAATTTAAAGTAGCAGTTAAACTATTTAATGTTTACTGGTTGTAATATTTTTGAGGTTAAATCAATGGGTTTAATAGAATGCTGTGGACAGACGAGGTTCATTCGAATTTGTCTTAGACCAGTGACATCTAGTGACATGTTAAAGATTATTATATTTTAACATGATCTTACTTTTGACAAGTAATCGGAGGTTATTAACCTAATTTTGTGGTGTTCAGGACATTGTGCCATCATTTGGTCAGGTTAAAATGCAATATGATAGTTAACGATAGTATCTATAGATTGCCAAGTAATCACTTGAGATAAATCTATCTCATTATTTACATTGAATGATTTTGAGATACATGTGCAAAAAAAGATATATGAAGACGCTTGTAGGCAGAAGTGGAACACTATTTGTGAATAGAAGTGGACTCCTTATGTATATATGTATGTATGACATGGCGTTCTCCAAACAGTACATTATTTCAATAAATTATTAAGTTATTATTAAAATAATAAAATGACTCATGCGCTTGTTTATATCATTTTAAAGGGAAGAAAAGTTCTATTAAGCGATCGAATATGTGATATTGATAGCTGCCATCAAATAAGTGATGAATAATAAAATATTATTTTCATTAATTATCATTCCTCTTTTTTATAAGCTATTTATAATTTGCCAAATTTGACAAGGAAGTGGTAATCAGCGAACTACAAAACTCATTGTCTTTAATTCTTAAGAAGAAAAGAAACACAAAAAAACAAAACTTAACAAAAAATACTTCTAATTCATCGTCATATTTATTTTATATAATCTAAGACGATTGATAATAAATTAACAGGTTATCGATAAATAGATTTCTTTTACACTTTTGGTTCTTTTCCTCGAAAGTGATTGTGTGACCATCTCTAAATTTGCCAAGAATACCCCCCCAAGGCATTAAAATGGCCTTCTTAAATCAATGTGACCGTTTACATTTCGAAGCTCTATAAAGTTGCGTTTTAAGTTACTCTAGCAATAAAAAATACGAAAAATTTTTATTTTTTCAACATTTGACAGCGACTTAAATCGATTTAAACAGGGTCCACTTCTGTCACTTTACTTTTGAGTATTTTCCTTAGTCTGTTTTTGTTTAAAAAAGGGATTCGGAAATTGTTAAATGTTTTTTTTTTTTAACTTTTAAGAAGTCTTTGTGAGAAGCTCCTAATTAACTTCTAAAGAGAACCTCCTGTATTGTCCATTTCTAAGCTTAGTTCCATCTTCAATACATTACCCTGACCAATTATTTATTTATTTATTAGCGCAAACTAAGAGCAGTCGCGAGTATTAACCAAGTAATAAAGATATATGTAGAAGTAATATTAATTTTAATGACTATGAAAAAAGACTAAATTATACAAATTTATTTTGACTGAAAAACATTGAAAAAATACTTTATTAAATTGATCAATTAATTATTAGTTAATCTGGGAATAAAAAGTAATGAAATGCGAATTGGGAAAAAACCACAAAAGTCCCAAACAGATCAATGAAAATGTATGCCAAAATTATCACGAAATATCTATGATTTACGGGGAAGAATGAATGACAGATATTCCAAACTTACTGCCCCTGGAAAGCAGAGTTACTATATAAAGTGCTGTATTTTATGCATCAAATACTGACTATAAATATTTGGAAAATAAGTGCAGTGAAAGCAAAAACAGTTGTGTCAGAAAATGTGAAACTTTTATCCACAGTGGCCTCGTTTGGTTGAGCCTCGCCTTTGTCTGTGCCAACACAGCACACACAATGGAGCTGCTGCCGATAAAAATCCTCACCTCAAGCTCACAAACAACACCTGCCCACCTGCCCACCTACCCCGCCCCTTAGCACCTACCTCATGTCTGCCCAGTGTGGAGGAAGCGTTCTGCATATGCGTTGAGCTGTGTTGAGGGTGTGAGGGTCTAATGCGATAAAAAGCTATATGAAAGTGGACAGAAAAAATATACATCACATAGACAGCAGAACTACAGAAATGCAAAAGAGACATAGAAAAAAGAAGAAGGCAGAAGAAAGAAGGACGAAGATAGAAACAGAAAAAAATCGTTTGGTTCGACATTTGACTGCCCAGCCTGGACCAAAGCCAAAGCTGGAGTTGGAGCTGTAGCTGAAGCTAAAGCCTGGCGTGCAACAGCCTCGAGGAGCAAGACAACAACACGAACAGTACACACACATGCAACACACACACACACTCGCACACACACAAACAACAACAGGGGACGCATAGGACACAGAGACGCGCATCCAATCAGCAGGCACAAGCTAACGGTACGAGGGTGTGGCCAACAATTTGGCCACCCCATAAAAAAGGGTTTAATCCAGCCATTGCATCCGCATCCGCATCAGCCACCTTGCCTCGCCAACCCTTCGCAAAAGCCTTGCACAACTAGTAGGTACAGCTGCCATTAAGCGACTCGACTGCAAAAGACCTGGCAACCCTTCAGGGCAGTTGCCTCATTTACAACACATAAATCATGGAATCAAAAAGGAGTATAATATTCAATATTGGTGACTGCATTTAGCTCGAAGATTCCTATTCCAGCTGGACATTTAAAGATATTAATCTATCTATATTAAATCGGACCACATAATTTATTTGTTTGATTAAAATATAACAAGAAAAAACGACTATCTTCGGCTCGCCGAAGGTTAAATACCCTTGCAGTCATGAATGCGTTAATTTGGTTTCAATCACCAATTATTTCTATGGTAGCTACATGATATAGAAGTCCGATTCGAATGAAACTTGGTCAACAGATGGAATACGATTAGAAATTGATTCTCCGTGAATTTCGTTAAAATCGGTCAATAGACACCGAAAATGTTCATACATTTGCATGCATTTCGACCGATTGTTCCTATGCGAGCTATATGATATAGTCGTCCGATCTGTCCGATTTTTACAAATGATCTGCGTGCAGAGAGAATACACATCTGTACCAAGTTTCATTAAGATAGCTTTAAAACTGAGAGACTAGTTCGCATAGAAACAGACGGACAGACAGACGGACATTGCTATATCGACTCGGCTGTTAATGCTGATCAAGAATATATATAATTTATGTGGTCGGAAACGCCTCCTTCAATGCGTTACAAACTTCGTGACAAAAACAATATACCCTCTGCAAGGGTATAAAAATCGGACGATTCACAAAATTTATTTGTTTGATTAAAATATCACAAGTTTTAAGTAAAAAATTAATTATTGATTTATTTTAACTATGAACGATATATACTGCTAGTCGAACTGGACTAAATTTAGTAAGCAAATACATATATATTTAAGTATCCTACACAAATACTGTAGAATGTGCACATAATGCGTGATTAAGATAATTCAACATAATGATATTGTGGTTCAATCGAAAAGAAGTTTAGTGAGTTATACCAAATAATTCACATATTCACAGTGAAAAGGAGAGGTCCGCCTTAGAGGACGGATTTTGAATGAAAATCATGTCAGTCGGGCTTTCGCGACCTTAAGATACCCTGTGAAAAGCAAGAAGAAGAAGCAAGCTCTATCTCGCTTGCACTTGCTCACACAATTTATTCATACAAATTTCCTATGGGAGCTTTAGAATATACCCTATAGGAAATTAATTCAGTAGTACCTAAATGCTGTACAGCTGAACTACAGAATTAGTAAAGTGTTAGGTACTACATCCCTCGTTCGATGGAAAATTCTCAGCAAGAATTTTACGTTTTACATATGAGATTTTACCGCTACTCTGGTCAGCGAGCAATTCACACTTTTGTGATGATTTTTTAAACATGGCGCTGTTGGTTTTGCTGTTTTTGACGCCTAGAAAAAAATTCCTTGTGTGAAAAGTCTCCTAAACGGGGTAGCAGCGTTCTCACACAAAAGTGCTACAGCACGACGGAACGATCTGTTTGTTTAGATCAATTTCCTAGTGACTTTGATGGACATGCCCACGGGAAAAGGAAGTTGGGCAGTCTGTAGTTGGGACTACTTCTGTGTGAGTTATTCGCTCGATATATGTGCAATTCTCGTGCAAATTCTCCTACTGGGTAGTTATCCAATCCGGATCAAACTTTGTATGGATAATTATAATAGATAATTTACGCATAAAATGTGAATTTGGTCTCGATGGCTTTATTATTTTTAAACTTATCGCGTTTGCAACATGTTTTTTACAATTTTCGAGGGGGTTAGGGGTCGTGGCAAAAATTTTAAATTATGCATGATCTACCTGCATATTAAAGTAGTCTATGTACCAAATTTGGTGTTTCTAGCATTTACCATCTCGGAGATCTCGGCGTTCATACGGACGGACAGAGGGACAGACGGTCAAGGCTTGTTCGCACTACCCCAGTATACCCTAACAGGGTATAAAAGCTATAAAATTCGTCAGGCTAAGGGAGCTGTCCATCTGAGGTAGCTGTCCGCGAGTAGAGCTTTCACTGTATTGCTTTAGATAATTCCACTTAGTTGGTAGTTTCAAAAATTTCAATCGTACAGGCAGATAGACGTCGCTATAGCGACTCCACTTTTGTTGCTGATCAAGAATATATATACTCACCTTACAGTGTTTCAGGCATACCTTATAGACCCCTTACTCTTTTTGAGCACAGGGCTTAAAAAAACTAGGCTGGGTAGCATTACAGGGTGAAGTATGAAGTAAAACTCCATCACTGTGACCTGCCAACAAACGATTGACAACTGCATTCCGACACCCGACACCGTCGTCACTCTGTCAGATGCTTTAAATTACTATATAGAAATATTTCATACAATGCAAATTTCAGGTAACTCCGTTTATATAAATATAAAAACAAATAGTTAGTCGCATGGGAATTTCTAATTAAACTTTCTTTTGAGTCTGATATGAAGGAATTTTTAAATTCCTTAACCTTTGTACTTTTGTTATTAGCTGTTTTCTCAAAGGTTTTGACTCCCAGAAATACTTTCAAGTGTTTTTGTTGTGGAGACAAATAACTTGAATTTATTAGATTTACTTTGTTCAACTGTTTAATTTCCCTTAGGCAAAAATCTACCATCATTTTTAAATTAATCTGAATTTAAATAAATGTTTGAAATCGTAAGTGTTTTAAAAATTAAAACATTTAATTAAATATAGTTTCTATTGTAAAACTTAAATTAAATTACCCCTTTGTCTCCAAGATTTTATTTTGACAACTATTTTTGGTTCTATAGCTTCAAAGAACTTTAATCATAAATTAATCCATTTATTATTCTTAAAAAATCAAAAGTGTTTTATATGTTGTTTAATTTAAAATAATAAAAGAACATTCTTTTAAACTAAACTTTCCATTAAATTCTTAAAAGTAAAAAATCGTGAATTTTTTTTCAAATAAAAATAAAACAAAAAATTTTATAAAATAAATTTATTTAAATAAATGGTTTGTGACTCCTTTTTAAATCTTTTCTTAATTTCCGTGTTTTAATAATTAATTGGTATTTATTTTATGTACATATTTACTTACCAACCGATGAAACATAAAATAAAAATTGGGATTACTTTAAGCATATTAAAAAACTTTTAGCTTTCATAGAATAGTTGATTACTTGTAAATTATTCTAAAAATGTTCGGATTGGGTAAATTATTTATTTTTATACACTTCCAGAGGGTATATTGTTTTTGTCACGAAGTTTGTAACGCATTGAAGGAGGCGTTTCCGACCACATAAAGTATATATATTCTTGATCAGCATCATCAGCCGAGTCGATATAGCCATGTCCGTCTTTCTGTCCGTCTGTTTCTATGCGAACTAGTCTCTCAGTTTTAATGAAACTTGGTGCAGATGTGTATTCTCTCTGCACGCAGATCATTTGTAAAAATCGGACAGATCAGACCACTATATCATAAAGCTCCCATAGGATCAATCGGTCGAAATGCATGCAAATGTATGATCATTTTCGTTGTCTATTAACCGATGTCAACCAAATTCACGGAGAATCAATTTCTAATCGTATCCCAACTGTTGACCAAATTTCATTTAAATCGGACTTCTATATCATATAGTTAACATAGAAATAATTGGTGATTGAAACCAAATTAACGCATTCATGACTGCAAGGGTATTTAATCTTCGGCGAGCCGAAGATAACCGTTTTTTCTTGCTTAGATTGTTTTTGTTTCAATGTGTTTTAATGGAAGTACTGCACATTGTAATATCTCGATACCTATTTTAATAATTTAACTGGGAAAAATGCAGAGAATATTATACGGTCGGGCATGCTCGACTGTACTTTTCTTTCTTGTTTTTTTGTTAGAAGAGATATATGGAACTTCTACTTTAAATTCGTTATAATATTTCCAATCAATTCCAAAAATTGTTTTGTTGCTGGAGACTTTCAAAAAATTATATTTTTCAATAATATTCCTTAACTCTCTACTTCCCAAGACCGAATAAAGAGAATGAATAAGATTGTCATATTTGATGTCCCAATAAGGTTTTTTTTTAACGATGTTGTTCGATTTTTTTGTTTTATCTATTTAAGAAAATTCCAAACTTTCTTTCGGTAGCTTTTGCGGCTTACAATTGCATGAAAAAAGGCTTCTAGAACCATTCAAATGTCAAATTTTGTAAAAATTAAAAAAAAAAATTTTGAATTCTCTTAAATTATATGCCGAGTCTGTAAATTCAAAAAATAAAAATAAAATTGACTTAATTGCCGTAGCTGAAAAAAAAGTTAAATGTAAATTACTGCAATGGTTAAGTTATAAAATATAGATTATACTAGGAAGAAAAAGTGTCCTTAAGCTTTTTATTTGAGGTCAAATCCTGAATCTCCACAATTCAAACCTTTTTCTAGAACAAACATTTATTTTTAAGACAAGACCAATGTGAAAATAATTTTTATTTGTCTAAAACTCGGGTTAGTAAAGGGTTAAAACATCCACAAAACCCAATAAAAAGAGAAAACCTTAAAATTTTACTTTTGATTTTTTTTATTAATTTTATTATTTAATATATATATAATATTTATATGTATATATATTATTTATTATGTGTGTAAAGTACTAATTCCATAAAAGGCTCGTTTCTTTATCATGTTATTCAATCATGTCGTACATATTGACCAACAAGCTGAGGACCCAGAACACAACCACTTTGAAAACCGACAAACTAAAGCTGCCCTAAAGAAAATGAAAGATCTCTCGAAGTTAAAACTAAATTGAAATACGTATAGAATAGATACAAGTTGAAATACATTTGCTAGTTTCCCCGGTTCTGTTCTTTAAAGCAATGTTTATACTACATAAACGGCACTATTAAATCTTCTATGTACGAGCACTCTCTGCTAATATCATTAATTGTTATTACACATTATATCTGTATTCTATTATATGGTATTCAGTTAGAATTTGCTTTAATTATAGTTATTGTTATTACATTTTTCAAGATCTCACGCATTTGTGTTCATAAAACATTTGATTTGAGTTCTTCTGTGTGTGTGTGGGTGTGTGTATTGGTGTGTTCTTATAACATCTCTATACTTATATCATAATCAACTGCTGCAACTTTATCATCTTAGAGAAAACCCGCCCAAAACACAAAAAAAAAGATAATTTCAAAGGAATATTCAATTGCATGCTTCCTTCCTTTCTTCCCTCCTTCCTTCCTTTGTTTTCCTCCTCTTTTGTTGCAGTGTAATCCCCCCCGTCCCGCCCTGTTTACCCACCCCTAATCGCACTATGCACCAGTCCAACCATGACGTCTTCAGTCTTCGACCGCATATTTCTGGGTCCATTCACGGGCATTACGTATGGCTTCCGCTTCGTTGACCTTCCACAATTCGGCCACATCGTTGGCCAACGGATCATCGGGATTTGGGGCACTCAATAGCGCCTGGATGGATAGTAGAATGGTACGTATTTGTAGAGCAGGACTCCATTTATCCTTGAGCACATCGAGACATATGCGTCCCAAACGATCGATATTCGGATGATAGATCTTTGTGATGAAACGCACTTTGGGCGCCGACATCGGATAGTCCTCGGGCAGAAAGAGTTCCAGCTTAAAGACACCGCCCTCGAAGGGCGAGTCATTCGGTCCGGTGACAATCACATGGAAATATCGAGCATTATTCTCGTCTGGTATGGCATTAATCCCAGGCACCGGTTCCTGCATCAAACGTTGCGTCTCCTTGATAATGCGACGTGGCAAGCTGGACATCTTGTATGCTCGTGTCTCTGCAACGTCAGAAGAAAAGAATGTGGCAAATTTAAGAGTGTGTTTGTGGGAGGAAGGGGGGGGTAAGTTGTTATTGTTGTTAAATGTTTCAAGGACGCACAACAGCTATCTATATAAACTATATGTGTGTGTGCGGCAGGTGCACGTGGCATGCAACTCGTTGCCTTCTTCGACTTTCACTTTCAACAAATGGCAAAAAGTTTTCGCTGCTGCATTTTATTGCTTCAGCAGCAGATACAAGATACAAGAACGCTTCAAGTGATGAAGTGATGCAGATACAAGTGTGTGTGTGTGTGTGTGTGTGTGTGTGAATGGGTGTGCACACAATTAAGCATTTAATTGTCTAATTGCGTATTAAAATTAAAGCAGCAACAAGTTGAAATGTAGCACAAAATTGACCGACTATAAGATACCCTATAAACAAATTAATAAATGTTTTAATTATTAATATAAAAAAAAAATATTTTCTTTTTAATTTATAAAGAAATTTCTTTTTTTTTATATTTTTAAATATTTTTTTATTTTTCTGAAGCCTTTAAAATTCAGTTTTTGTTATAAACTATCGCAACTGTGCGTCGTGACACGAGCGCAAGCGGACTATGTAAAACTCTAGTTGCTACATAACGTAATTTGCCGGTCAGACATGTGTGCCTAATAAGCTGGCCGTCACTGTGCCTAATTACAACAACAGTAGCCTGCAGTGGTCACAGTGGTGGCAACAAATTAAGAAAATTCCAGAACGCTGCCAAAATACGAAACACGAAAGAACAGCAAAACAAAAGCAACAACAACAACATGCACTCATTTGTAACTCGCGCAAGAAAGAGACGCAAGATTGTTGTTGCTGGTCAGGTGTTGGCATGCGGAATATTTTGTTGTTGTGTTGTTGTTTTGTTCTGTTTTACATTTTTCCATTGTATACATTATTTAAAAATTTATTGATTTCTTGAGCGCGCTGGTGACACACGCACACAGCGACACGCAGCAGAAAGCCGACTCACACACACACACACATGCATACGCAGACATACATAATTAGTGCGAGTATAAAAGATAAGAAGGTGAAGGGGAATGCACAAGTCACGCACGTTGCACGAAAAATCAATAATAAAGCAAACACAATAAAATTGAGACGCAAAACAGATTTAACAAACAAAAAGTTTCAAATATTTATACGCACACTCACACACCGACACACACACACACACACCGCAGAGAAACGCACAAAATCGGCAAGACAAAGAAAGCCGAAAAGAAGAAGCAAGAAGCGAAACTGAATGTACAAATTTTCTTTATGTTTTTTATTATTTTGCAACTAAAGTTTCAAGTACAACACACTTACCTATGTTACAAACACACACACACACACACACACACTTAGGCGTATTATATTCGTCAATGCGTTTTACGCTTTTTTTTCGTACTTTTCGTTGTTCTTACTGTTGTTGTTCTTGCACTCACACCAAACGAAGCGAACCAAGAACAAAAACTACAATAAAAAAAAACACCCGCACACACAAGAAATCACAGTAAAAAAATACTTTTATTCACAGTTTCGCTGTTGAGGAATTTTTTATAAAATTTCCTTACAATATTATCGTTTTTGTTTGCAGTTCCAGCAGCGCTTCAGCTCCACGCAAATAGTGAACGTTGAAAAAAAATTCTATACGCGCTTTGTTTGTGTTGGTGTATAGGTGTGTTGCTTTCTTTGCATGTGTTCCATGCGTGCGAGCCGCTGTGGCCATGCCGCAGAGTTGCCAGAGACAGCAAGGCGAAACAACATCAACTTGCATTGCTTTTTAACGCCAAACTAATAAAGTTAAGTAAAAAACTTGTTTTTTCTTAACTTTTTCTCATTTTTTAGCGTTATGTTTTGCTATTATAATTTCATATAATAGATAAAATATTATTTGTGCCATATAAATATGAGCAATGCGATGACAACTCTGCGACCGATTTGCGATAGCTCCATAGCAATCAGCTTTGCGACACGATGCTAGCATGAGTTATGTAGCCAGCAGTCTTTGTTGCGCTGCGCATATGCCAATCAGAATAAGAAATTGCAGCTCAATTGGAATATTAAACATCCAATTTGATATCAGTCGTTGTTAGTCTTATTTAATTTTTGAAGAAAATAGGTTTAAATTATTATTAATTAATATAGTTTTGGATGATTAGGAAGTAAATGTATTTCATTGTTTCGTTTTTTAAGCGCCTTGGTTGAGAATTCTGTACTGTTTTAGCTAATTATTAATTATTTTAGCTTTCAATTTAATTTATTTCTTTGCTTTAAAATTTGCTTAAAAATTAAATAAAATAAAAAATAAATTTAGGTTCCAATATTATTCTTATATTCATTTTTAAAAGTTAATTCATTTAGAAAATTCGATTTTAATTCAGCAATACTATCTTAATGACTTAAGTAAAATTTTAAAAAAGTCGGACAAATTTAAAAATTTTAAAAATTTTTATTTTTTTTTAAACAAAAGATAAAAATTTTGCATAATTATTTGTGTTATATTTTTTATTGTAACATTAAAAAAGACTTAAAATATTTAATATTCTATTTTTAATAAATTTATTTTAAGTAAATGTAAAATACACCTATACAAATTAATAATAATAATTAAGATAATAAATAAATTTAAATGTTTTAATGAAAAATTTGGATATTTTTATAACTATTTATACACTCGGTACAGTATTACCTCGGATAAAGAAATTGACCTTTACTTTAATATTAAAAACATTTTAATACTTTAAATTAATTCAAACAATTTTTTTTTTTAATTTTTTCAACTTAGTTTAGATTAAGTTTTAAAAGTTTTGATTTAAAAATCTTCGAATATTAATTATTTTAATTTTATTTTCCAAAGACAACATTTTAATAACTTTTAAATATAATATTACACTAAATTTAAACACCAAATTACCACGAAGTTGATGACCAACATTTGTTGTAGTGTAATCCATAATTGGAAGAAATATTTCAAAGAAGAAAAAAAAACATTCGGCAGAAAAAAAAGAAGCTCAAAACTACAAAAAACTAACAAAATTTGTCCATATTCGGTGACATTTGAGCAATTGACGTTGACGTTGACGCCGCTGCCTTTGACGGTGACGGTGACGTTGACGTCGCCGCTGACGTTATCAACGCTTGCACTTGTTTCAAAATTCGCACAGCAGCAGCAGCAGCGACCGCGCGGGCTTCAAGACAGCAAGGGAGAGAGAGCGAGAGCGAAAGAGAGTTACAAAAATACACGCAGTCATGCATACACACGTACATACATACAAACATACACGAAAAAAGTCATATACACGAAACATATTTACACTGCGTCCCTCTGTTTGGTCATTTGCAATTGAACCAATACAACAACAACAACAACAGCAGCAACAGTGACGACAACAACAACTGCAGCGCTGACCATACATAGGCGCGCATTTAACACACGCCCCCGCGCCGCCCCCAAAAATAAACAACAACAGCAACATTTTAGTTTTGTTTTGTATTTTTATGTATTTTTTCTTTTTTTGAAAAAGAAAAATGTCAATTTGTGTGTAATCAACATTTATGCGTTTCAACGCCCCCCGCACACGGCCATTGGGCAGTAGAGGGAGATAGAGGGAGAGGTTTGGCTTTGGTCCGACATGCACACGCACACCAACAAAGGCTAAAGCTCTCGCGCGCACACAAATACACACACACATGCAGGCTTACATGCATGCACACACATGTGCAATGCCCAATGGACGCACAAGCCATCGCACATACAAAAAACGAGCCTCGCAACTAAAAGCAACAACAAAACAGCAGCCATGTGCATACACACACACATACAACTGCACATGTGTTCACATTCATGCACGCACACATGTCCGATCTGCTTTTAGGCTGGGCGACGGCGACTAGTTAGCCAGCAAGCAGCAACAAAAACCCAGCCCACTCTTTCACACACACACAAACACGCAGTCACACATGCATACAGTGTATACGACTCTTGCACTCGTGACTCGCTCTTCACTCTTCCCTCCCGCATTCAGTGCGGCTGCAGCATGTAGTGGTGTTGTAGTGCTAGTGTGTTCCCGAATGAGCATGAGCGAGCGAGAGCGAACGAATGCGCGCATTTCATTTCGGCTTGCGCTTAGCTGCTGCTGTCTCTGCACTCTGCTGCTGCTGTTTGTGCTGCTGCTGCTACTTCTACTTCTGCTGCAGCTGCATGCGGCGGCGCTGCTACGCAGCTGTTGGCCGACCTTTATTTGCTCTTGAGTCCGCTTCTCACTGTGTTTTTGTTTTTGTTTGTTTTCCATCCATTCCATCTTCCATTTCTTTTTGATTCCATTTTTTTTTTGCAGCTGCTTTTACTACTTTTTACTACGGGACCACCAACAACTCAGCTGATCTCCTTGCTGCCGCTGTCGCAGTCGCTGCTGCTCTTGTTGTTGTTGTACGCATTTTAGGCACTGCGTCTGCCGGCGTCGCTCTGCCTTCGCACATTTCTATAAATTTTAATGGCTGACAGTTTTCAATATGGCGCAGTTTACATTGCACTACTCCCCTGCTTATCTATGAGGGTGGATGTGCGACGCCGTCGTCATCGATGTTGTTGTTGTTGGTGCTGCCGCTAGTTACCGTTAGCTGGAGTTTGAGGTTAAGTGCAGTGCGTTAAATTATATTCATTTTAGATTTGATCAAAGTTGATTTTTAGGTGAGTCAATCGTCAAACTTAAGTGTTGTCATCTGCACAACAAAACTACAGAGTTCCTTAGAGTTGTTTAAAGAAAGCTAAAATACCTTTCAAAAACAATAAAGTTCTTGACCTTGTCTTGTTTTTTAAGGTTAAGCTTGGTATACATTACTTAAATTTACCTGCTAACAGTAAACATTCTGAATGATTGACTTTAGCACAAAGTAAAATGTTTTTAAAAATCCACACTTAAATGAATTATTCAATACTCGGTTTTATGAATACCTGGGTATTGTTCGGGTTCGGGTTCGGCTTTCTCCGGAATCCTCAAGTTTCATAGTTATTCAAAGGAAATCCTTGACTTGATGCATCTTGTTTTCAGTTAAAGTATAAACTAAGCAAAATCGAAAGTTATCTATAAATTTCTTAATATCAGGTAGCTGTTTTCCCAGCTAATTAACACATCACTTTCCTCATATTTTAGGACCACGCACTCTAAAAAAAGTAAGGGGGTCTAATAGTTTCCAAGTTATGGTATGATGAAAATAGTTTTTTACAATTTTCAGGGCCGGTACGACAATTAATACTATACTAAATCTAAAATAATTTGACTAGCTTGCTTAATATTCACTTTAATAACAAAATATAGAAGTTCAACTAAAGTCTTAAGATAAAATTGTTGTGTTTTAAAAATAATATATATAAATTATATGGAAATTGGGAACAATTTTTTACTTTTCTTTATTATCTAACAGCAGTTTATAATTAATTTCATTTTCATTTCTTTGCTTTAATATATAAAAATCTGGTTATATGATGACTTTTGAATATATTTATATTTTAAAAATTATTTAACTAAAGAACACTTAGTTTTATTTAGTTTTACTTTTGGATCTATGGTAAAAAAGCGACAGATCTGATTTAAATTTATTGTAAGGTCTAACTGATCTGAAAAGTTACAATACTCGAAGGTAGAGTTATCTAAAAAGTAAAGTATTATTCCAATAAATTGTATTAAAAGCAAATAAAGGCTAAAGAAAGCAAAGCATTTAGGAGAATCAGAAGAGATTTAGAAATACCTTAAATTAGACGGCTAAAATATATTACAAAAATATCTGTATAAAATTCTTGATCTTATCTTGTTTTTAAGGTTGAACTTGGAATATGTTACTTAAATAATAAGTTCTTTACATGAATAATTTGGCTAATGAACTTTATTTCGACACTGACATGCCCATTAATCAAGGGCTTAAATGAATTTTCCTGGACCAACCTCCTGAAAGATATAAACCTTGATGGAGCCCTGATAGCTCACATCTAATTTGTTCACTTCATTTGTTTCTGAACTCTGGAATTCAATTTAATATGTAGAATATTAAAAAAAAAAAAAAAAAAAAAACCTCTATATATTCGGGACTTCGAATATTTTGTTAAATTTGAATAGGTTAAGTGGTTAAGGTTAAGTTAAAATAAGCTTTGGAGATTTCCAAAATGTTTTCTTTCAAACTGAAAAATGCAGAAAATTATCTCAACTTGCAATCGTTACAATTTATTTTCCTCTTTAGTTTCGGAAAACTTTGTGAGTCCTGACCTTTGTGGGGCGAACAGTGGGAAAGAGAGCGAAAGAGTAAGGGAAAGAGAAAGAGCAAGAGAAAGAAAGGTAGATAGTGGGACAAATGGAGAACGGGCTTTAAGTGTGAGATATTTATTGTCAGCAAAAGATTTTTACTTGCCAATTACTTTGTCCTATTTCAGTTGTTTGTACTGCAAGTGGGGGGCAGTGGGCGGGGGAGGCAGCCAGGCAGCAGCCTTGAGACGCCCATGTATGTGTGTGTGTATGTGTGTGTGCGTCTGCTTAAGTTGTTTTTGTTCGCCATTCGCTGCTTTCTCGGCTTCGCTTCTCCTCTCTTCGCTTGACTTGGCTGCTTTCGCTTTTTCACCACAAACGAGTGTAAAAATATTATTTTGGTAAAAAACCGACGCACAATGCTCTACCCCTTCCCCCCATACCCTTCCCGAACCACCCCACCCCCCCCACTCCCCTCTTGTGGCGTCTTCTTATCTGGCAAAAGTGTTTGCATCCTTGCTTCAGTTCATTAACATTGACAGGCTCCCCTTCCTACCCCTTCCCCTTACTACACCCCCTCCCCTCCTCTACTGCATTCAAGAAAACAACCCATCCCCCCCTCCACCTCCCCGCTCCTTACCCTTCACTCCACACACATCTAATTAAAGTAAATGCAAAAATGTTGCGCGCAACATGTTGCCAAAGGAGCGCTCTCTGTCTCTTTCCCTCTCTCTCTCTCTCTCTCTTTGTCTGTGTCTCTGTCTCACGCCACTCTCCCAACGCTTAGTCGTTCATTCTTACACTCTCTGACAGTCGCTCTCTCAGTCTGTGGTACAACTGCAGCTGAGTCCATGCATTGAGTGAGACGCCAAGCGAGCGAGCGAGGGAGAGAGAGCGCCAAAGCTAAGAGCGTAAGCGCAGCGACGTCGACAGCGACGCTGGCAGCGAGCGACGAAAAACGCAACGAACAAAACGAGCAAAACAAAAAATGAAAAACAAAAAACGCAAAGTGTGTGTGTGTGTGTGTTTTTCGGTCTTTTTTTGTTGTTGTTTTTCGCCTCTTTGGGCAGGGAATATTTTTTCCTTGTAGAAGGCGGGGGGTGGGGGCGTGGAGTAATTCTAGGGCCATGCAGCTGCATGTGTGTGTGTGTGTGAAGTTGGCACGCAGCGCACAAAGAACAACAAAAACAACGAAAACGAAAACCAAATGAAACAAAACGTAACTGTAAAAAAAAGTGTCCGTTAGTCATTAGGCGGCGTCGTCGTCGTCGTCGTCGTCGCTGTCGTTGCGGGGTCGTGAGTGCAACAGACTTGTCGTGCCAAGAAGCTGAAGGTGGTGGAAGGGGAACAGAGGGGGTGGGGTTGGTTTGGCTGAACAAAGGAAACCCTTGGCAACGCAGGCCAACAAAAAGGAGCGCAAAAAACGCAAACGAAGCAAAGGACGAAAGTTGTCGGTTGACGTTGACGTCGAAGTTGGCAGAGCGTCGCGCCGTGTCGCGTCGTCTGCGTTTCGTATGTCTGCGTATGTGTGTGTATGTGTGTGAGTGTGGGCGTCTGTCGGCCGCTGGGCCTTGCACACATAGGCACAAAGTCCATTCCGTCTGCCTCCCACTCCCACTCCCCCCCTCTGCCTGCTGCGTTGTCGTTGTTGCCTTTTTGGAGTCAATGTCTGAGTTTATTTGAGTGTTGCGTGCTGCGTCTCTGTCTGTGTGAATGTGTGTGTGGCGACTGCGTGCTGACTGAAAGGGGTAGCAGAATCAGAGGGGGATCAGAGACAGGGGCGCAGTGGGGGACAAGGGCTGCGTTGGCCAAAAAGGGGTTGCTGACGTGCCCAAAACGAACATGACGATACAAGCACGGCGAAGGGTACGGGGGTGGGGCTAGGCGGTGGTGGGGGGAGGGGACTTTTAATGTCTTGCATTTCGATTTTATTGAGCAAACAACGAATTCTCAAATAAAAACAAAACCAACGATGAAAATGCAAAACAAAACACAACAAAAAAAAATGAGGAAAGAAAGGAAAAAAAAAACAAATATGCAAAGAACTGAGTGGGCGACGGGGGGTGGGGCAGACGCTGCGGTTGCGTCGGCTGCGACGCACTGAAAAAGCCTGAGACGCGTGCAGCGTACGAAGGAAAGAGGGAGTGAGCGAGAGAGACAGCGAATGCAGTAGCAAAAAAAAGAAGAGCAATTTTGGCAGTCACTGGATACGATCTGTTAGCAGTGGCAGTCAAACTGTACCTGATGCTGTAGCTGACTGGAGGGCATCTTAAACTGTAACTGTGGTTCGGGAGCCATTGGAGAGTGGATTTTTCGCTTTGATTGCATGCTAAATTACGTTAAGATTAAAGCTATATTTAATCTAGTCACTGAATATATATTTTAGGATTTAACAATTAATAAAACCTTTCCAAATATTCGTATTTACTTATATTTCCAGTTCTTAGAAAAAAAAATAATTAATTAGACATAAAACACAGTTAAAAAAAAATACATAAATTTTAAATACAAATATGTATTTAATGAAACTAATTGTGGCTAAATATAACTTAAGTATAATATGTAAATTAATCATAAACTAATAATATTTTTTTTATGTATTTTTATTTACTTTTTTAAGTTTTTTGTAAATTTTATTAGTCGAATAAAAAATATAGATAAAACTCTTTCTCCTTAAAAAATTACTAAAAGTTCTAATAATTTTTCTGAAGAGCTTTTCGTTTCGAATAACTAATAACGGGATTAATAATAGAAAATCAATGAAAAACAGAATATTTTAATACAAAAGTTAATTATTAACATTAAATTAAGTTCAAACAAAAATCTACATAAAAAAATTATTTAATCCCGTAAAAAAATACAAAATTATTTTTTACTTGTTTAAAAAAAGGCAAAAGAATTGCAATATTTACAACCAGAAATAAATATTATAAATATTATATTATATATTACATTATATTATATTTAATATGTTTATTGTTCCCCAAATTTACAAACAAAAAATAAAAAAAATGAATTAAAACACAATTTTAAAATTACAATTTTAACGTACAGAAATAAACAAAAAAACTTAAATAAAGCAAAAGTTATAAACAAATTTGTTTTATGCTTTTAGATTTAATAATACTGTAATAAACATTAACATTTAAAAGCAAACTATTTTTAAATCAACAAATAAATAACGTTTTCAGATTAAAAATACTTTTCCGAATTGTTTAATGTCTTGCAGCAAAATTAAAAGAAAAATAAAATAAATAAATAAACTTTCTAAAATATAAGCACAAAAATGATTAATCCATTAAAATTATTTAATTTCAACAGCTCTTCGTTTTTCATTAAATGGCGAAATTTGCTAGTGATTCTTACAGTTTGAGCTGCGCTGGTGCGTACAGCGCTAAGGGGAAGTCAAGCTCAGTGGCTTTCAAACTCTACACACATGCGTTAGCGCTGGCAGCAACGTCAGCTGCGGCGTCAGCTGCTGTCAAACTGCGCACAGCGCAGTGCCCGCTTTGTATGCGCGCAGCGCTTGTCAAACTTTCGCCAAACGATCGCAGCGCAGGTGATTAATTATGTCGTTTGTCTGCCCAACTCAGCAGCACTAACACTCTCCCCCTCAGCCTTCCCCCTCTCTCTACCAATCCCACACCCCTCCTTCCACCTACCCCCACCAACAAAAAACTCATACACACACACACACACACAGCGCAAAACGACGAACGCATTGCAAAAATGTTGTGCGAATTTGTTGGTTAAGTTGTTGCCCCGTTGTTGTTGTTGTTGTTGTTGTTATTTTAGTTATTCTTTGTTGTTTTTGTTGTTGCGCTCATTTCTAGACTCATCGGGGGCCCCAAGCGAGATATCTGCGCGAATCGCTTTTTTTCTCATTTAATTTATATATTTTTTTTTGCAATCTTTTTTTCTTTTATTTTTTGCCAGCCAAAAAAGTTAACTTGTTGTGTGTGTGTGTGTGTAAGTATGTGCTTTGTGTTTTCTAAATTTTTGCGCTTTTTTTTGCACACTTTTTCTATGCCATGTGCTTGTGTTGTGCTCTGTGTGTGTGCGTGAGTTTGTTGTTGCTATTTTATTTGCTAATTTTTTCGCACGCTCAAGAAGCGACAGCAACGGCAGCGATAGCGACTGCGACGTCGACGCTAGTCGCTGGGATCTCTTTGGCACACACACACATACGCACGCACACATAGACGCATGCTAGCAATACGGCGAGAGCGTCGTAGGCGAGCAGGTGTGCGTGTGTGTGTATTTGTGTGCGAGAGCAATTGAAGCGACAAAAAATTCGCAACAAAAGAGAATTCGCAAAATGGCAAAGAATGTGACTCTCTCTCTCACTCACTCACTCACTCGCTAGCACACTCTTGCTCTCCCTGTGCCTGTGTACGTATAACTTTGCGCTCTTCTCAACATGTTGCTCAAGAGCACAAATTGCGAGCTAAGCAACATTTGACTGCTGCTTTTACTGGTGTTTCTGCTGCTGCTGCTGCTGCGACGTCAACTGGAGGATCTCGCTCTCACGCTCTCTCTCTCTCTGCCCAATGCAACTTTTTTGCAAGCGACGTTTTCACTCTGCCGCCACGTACTTAAGTTTGTGTGTGTGCGTGTGAGCGAATGAGTTAGAGTGTGTTTACGTGTGTGTGTTTGGAGCTCTGACTTTTGCAGTTTGCAAAAAATTAGTTTGCTCGTATCTCTGTGTGTGTGTGTGTTTGATTTGGTTTGCTTTGGTTTGGAGCGCAGTGGACGAAACGCTCAGTGTAGAACGCCAACGCTGGCGCGACTGCGAGCCTCTAAAATTGACGCTGCCGTTGTCGTTGACGCTGACGCGGACGCTGCCGCTGACGTCGCCTCAGCTCAGAGTTGTTCAGTTTGTTCATTCGGTTGTTTCGTTTGCTCCTCGTCGCTTGTGTGTGAGTGAAGCGCTAAGAAAATCTGCTGCTACAACAAAAACAAACACAAAAAACATTTTAACCAAATTTTATACGAAAAAAAAATAATTCAATAATTATTATTTCGCTGCGTGGCCAACAAAAAAAAAAAATACCAAAAAAATTAAATAAATAAAAAATACTAGTGCAAGCCTAAGGAAAACACAAAACGAAATAGAAACCAACGAAATTTATTAATTTTTGGCAACTTTCTTTGTGAGAGATCGTTGTGTGTGGCGGACAGAGAGCGCGGAAAGGGAGACGGCAGTTGTGCTGTGGGTGGTGCGTGGGGGCTGCTCTCCCCCCTCCCCCCTCCACTCTCCCCACTCCCTACTGATAATGCAAATTTCTGCATGGAACTGATTTTCTAGCTAAAACTTTTTGGCGGCTTTCTTCACTCTCTCCCGCTCGCCCTCTCTCTCGCTCGCACACACACACTCTTCGTAGTTTTGGAATTTCCATTTTGTTGTTGGGGATCTCCCCCGCCTCTCGCTCCACTCTCCTCTCTCTGCTCTTCCCCTCATCTCAATAGCAACAAAATTCGCTTATCAACTTTGGAGTCTTCTGGAAAACGTCCGTTGATAGTGCAGATTTTGCAACGTTCTGCTTTAAAAAATGCAGAATTTAGCTTAGAATTAAATTTTAAAATTTAAATTAAAATTTAACAGTAAAAGTTAAATTTTTAGACTCATTTTTGGAGTATTTTTATACTTTACGCATTTACATTTAAATGAAAATTTAATCGAAATATTTAATTTTTTTATTTGCACATTTTTTATTTTAATATATTAATTAGTTATTATTATGTGTTGCGCCTTCAACTCATTTGCCGTTGATTGGCTCGCATTCACAAACACCAGCACACTCACACGCATACGCTCACATGCATTGAGAGCGTATGAAAGCGTCGCAGTCGCAGTCGGAGCCGCAGTCCATGCGCTGCCTGTACATAAGTTTACGTACACGTGTATGTGTGTGTGTCGCGTGTGTCACGCTCTTTGGGGGTATTGCGTCTGTGTTTGTGTGGGTGGCCACTTTTGGGGGCTGCTGTTGCTGCTGCCGCCTGCAGCGACGTTGGCTTTATACTCCCGTTGCAAGCGGTGCGTCGCTGCCGACGTCGTGTCGCGTCGCGTCGTCGCTTTTGAGCTGCGCTCAAAACTTGAGTCAGCGTAGCGCAGCGCAGCGCAGGCCGCGTTTTAGAATCGTTGCTTGTGTTGCTCATGTTTCTTCCTCTGCTGCTTCTTCTACACGTTTGCTTCTTTTTTTTTTTGCATTCTGCGCGTCGCTGCGTCTGTTTGCGTGTGAATGTGTGTGTGTGTGTGTTCGTGTTTGTGTATGAGCCTTTCGCGCTGCCGCCGTTGACGTCGCAGCCTGCCGCGTGGTCCGGCGACGTTCAACGTAACGTATCGAAAACGTATTGAATCATAACAGATCCGCACGTTGTCGCGCACGTACGCAGCTCGCGGAAGAAGCAACAACAACTTCAACTCCAACAACAACAACAACAAACGACAACAAAACAAATTTCAACTCAATTCAACACAACTAAATAATTATTAAATATTTTTCAAGTTGTTGTTGCCGCAGCTCAGCACAAAAAAAAAAAAGTAAATTTTATTTTATAATTTGAGAAATACAAAAATTATTTCAAAAATTTCATAATCGCGTCGCGCGTCGCTACAAAATATCAAAAAAAAAAAGGAAACACAAAAATCGCATGAAAAACTAACTGAATTTCCCAGTCAAAATCATTTTTTTCCTTGTGTTTTTTATTGCATTTTTTTGTGGTGCGTTGTGAAAGTATTGAAAAATTCGAAAAATCAAAAAGAAAATAAATTTCAAATTTCCAAGTGTTGAAATGCAACAACAAAATTTGCCCAAAAAAATTTAATTCAATAAAAATAATCGAAAAAAATAGTGAAAAGTGAAAAACATAAGTTTGAAATTTTTAGATAATTTTTAAAGGAATATTTTTTTTTTTTTTTTGGTATTTCTTAGAAGAAAGCAAGTGAGCAAGCAACAGAGACAGGGACAAGAAGAGGAGAATTAAAAGGGGAAATTGCCGTCGGCACTTTTTTTTTTTTTAAAACTTTGTGTTGAGCTTAAAAAAACATAAAAAAATTTATTTTAAAAAATATTTATTGCTCATTTTATGACAATTATTTTGCGTGTTAACTGTCAGAAAACTGCTCAAAAACAGACGACAAAATTCGCTAGTTTTTGAATTAAACTGTGTGAAATGCCTAAAAATTTCATTTATTTTTAGTGCCTAAAATAATTTAATTTCAAATATTTTTAATTTACTTAAAAAAACTCAACTTTTTTGTGTTTTAAACAAATTTCCAAAAACTTTCGTCATAAATTGACAATTTGATTTATTTTAAACAAATTTTCGGCTTAAAATCGACTCAAAGTTTATTCAAAACTTTCATCAAACGGTTTCACAGCTGTGAAGCACACACACACCCACACACCACACAGTTTGGTTGTGTGTGTATAACGCATACGCCGCGCTGACCGCAGTGACATGTGCTGCCGCTGCCAGAATGCTGCCCAAAATTGAGTCACTTTGGTTGCAGCTGATTTGCGTGCGAGGCTCACTCGCAGCGAATTGAGTGAAAGAGCGCAAGAGAGAGTGTGAGAGAGAGCGGGACAGCGTGAGAGCAGCGTGAGAATTCGCTGCAAGCTGCAGCTGCTGACGTTGCTGCTGCTGCGTTTTTACTCTTGCTAAAGCGCGTGCGGCGCTCTTAAGTCGCACACACACAGCCGCACTTAGGCACACACAGACCCAACGCACGCAAAGCTTGCAAGGCGACGTCGTCGTTGTCGTCATCGTGCTGCGTCCGAAGCGCACTCGCACTCGCATTCGTCTCGCTCGCAGCACTAAAGCTGACTGCGACGCAACGGCGCTGCCGCTGCCTCAGCCGCTGCTGTCGTCGCCTTCGTTACGTTTTGCACGTTCTTTGGGCTTTGGACTTTCGCAGAGATTTCACACGCGATGCGATTGCAGTTCTTGCAGACACTTTCATACGTTCGTTCGTTCGTTTGACTTGCAGTGCGGCGGCAACACGGCAACAACAACAACAACAACTTTAACTGTTGGTTCAATTCGTTTGTTTTCTAACTCAACACTAAACTTAAATTTTTAGTGCTTGGGAATTTTTAGGAAAATATTTCAAAATTCGTTTGTTTTTGTTGCGTTTGTCGCTTTGTTGTTGCGCGCGCTCGTTTTGCC
This sequence comes from Drosophila dunni, assembly GCA_018152125.1. Taxonomy (NCBI): domain Eukaryota; kingdom Metazoa; phylum Arthropoda; class Insecta; order Diptera; family Drosophilidae; genus Drosophila; species Drosophila dunni. The sequence continues at coordinate 13,780,186 of JAECXC010004147.1, read as the reverse complement.
AGTGTGTGTGCGTGTTGGCGGCGTGTCCTTTGCTTGCCACATTTATTGTTTATTTTTTTTTGCTGTGTGTGTGTTTTTTTTTGTTGTGCAGCGTCGGCAAATGAACAATAATATTTATGATCATATTTGCTCATGGTTTGCTCCACTTGAAATTCTTTCTGATTGCAGGCATAAACTCAAAACACAAAAACAACAACAACAACAACAAAATGTTTTATAACAAAATTCATAACAAACACAAGCGTTTTTAAAACAACAAGAAAATAAATTCAATAATACAACAAAACAACTGCAAAACGACAACAGCAACAACAACAACAACAACAACCACATCTCTGCAATGCAACAACAACTGTAACTACAACAACTACAACAACAACAGCCACAACATCAACAACAACAACAACAACCATAACCACGACAGTAGCAAACAACAACCAAATTAACCAATGTTACTCTTCATGTGTGTGTGTAAAAAGCCAAGCAACAACAACAACAACAACAACAACAACAGCAGCAACTGCAACTGCAACAAAACTTGCAACAATTTTCACGTCTAGTTTCCGTTTGTTTTTTTTTTTTTTTGGACAGCTTTAAACAAATCGCCACAAATTGTTTAGCATATATGTACATATGCCACGCCTACAGCCCACGAGCAGCAGCAACCGCAGCTACTGCAACAACAACGTGAACTTTGAACTCTCAACTCCAACAAAATGTTAAAAAACATTAAAAAATAAAAACAAAATTTTCTTTACAAATTTCGTTTCAAATTTTTGTTCAAAAAATAAAAACAAAATACGAAAAGTCTTGGAAAATAAAAACAAATTTAGATTTTCTCGAAAACTTCGATCAAAAGGTAAAAAAAATAAATAAATAAAAAAAAAAAAAAAGAAAACAAAAATTTTGTTTTGGTTGTGCGAGCGAAATTTTCAACTTTCGAACTAATTTCAAAACTAAGGAAATTAACAAATAATTAATTCACAAATGCAAAAAGAGGCAACATTTAGTGACACAACAACAACAACAACAATTGCAACAACAGCAACAACACGAACAACTACGACAACAACAACAACAAGAACAACAACAACAACAAAGTATTAAACTGCGGTGTTTGACGTTTATGGTGAGTTCATAAAACGACATCAAATTATGTTTTATTTATAATAGTTATAATTTGTTTAATATAAATTTTTATATTTTTTTATAAACTTTAAAATGTTGTCGAAAATTTAAAAAAATTACTCTACTTAAAAAGGCTTTATAAAAAATTAATAAATTGCTGTTTGCTGTTGTTTAAATTAAGAGAAATAAAAAAAATTTAGTGGGCAATTTGGCTAAAGTTTAAAAATACAAATAGTTGAAGAAAATATTTATAAAAAAATATTAAATAATTTGGTTAAAAAAGACTGAATAAAAATTTAGTTAATTGTGGATTTTATGCTATGTAAATTAAGAGAAATAAAAAAAATTCTAGTGGGCATTTGGGAAAAATTTAAAAATGCAAAAATAAAAAACGAAATTTTTATTTAAAAATATGAAATAATTCAGTTTAAAGGACAACAGTTTAAAGGAAAAAATTTAGTAAATTGCTGATATCCTGGTGTTTACATTAACAAATAAAAATGTAATGAGTAATGGGATATATTTATTAAGAAATATAAAATAATTTCGTTGAAAAGGACTGAATAAAAATTTAGTAAATTGTTGATTTGCGGGTGTTTAAATTAAAAAGAAAATTCCAGTAGGCATTCATTTGGGGATACTTAAAAACTGTGTGGAGTAAAAGTTAATATTTTTAAAAAAATATTAAATAATTCAGTTTAAAAGCAGTCTGTAAAAATTTCACAACTTGCTGATTTTCTGTGTTTAAAATTAAGAAAAATAAAGAAAATTCAAGTAGGCAAATAGTTAAACGAAATATTTATTAAAAATTAGTAAATAATTTCGTTTAAAGGACGCTATAAAAATTTAGTAAATTTTTGATTTCCTGGTGTTTAAATTAAGAATAAAAACTGTAAAAAGTAATAGGAAATATAAATTAAAAAATATTTAATAATTCCGTTTAAAAAGTTTCTTTAAAATTATTAAGAATAAAAAGAAAATTCAAGTAGGCAGTTTGGGTATAGCAAAAAACTCTACAGAGTATTAGAAAATATTTATTAAAATACATTAAATAAATAAGAAGCACAAAACTTAAGCCGTTAAAATTAATAATTTGTTAACAGCAATTCAATTTTAATTCAATAAATTTCTCCAAGTCAAAAAGATTTTTGCAGAAGTTTTTAAGGTCGTAAGCATAAAACTTTAAATAAATTTGTGTCTTATAAAAAATAAATGTAATTACATTTTGCTTTAATATATTAATATAATTTAATATATTTTTCGCAAACAAAAATTAAATTTTAATAAATTTTTAAAGACTAATATTTTTGTGTATTTCACATACAAGTTTGTTTTCAAAGAACAGAATTATTTGTGAGTAAAAAAGAGTAAAGCAATAATTGTAAACGGTTAAAAAAATGCACTAAAATTTGGCTAAAATTTGAAAACACTAAATTTTGCCAAATAGGCAGAGTTTAGAGTTTAGCGATATGGCAACTCTGTCAGTCAAAAAATAGACTAGCAAGAAATATAAATAACAGTTTCAGAAAGTAATGAATAGTTGAAGCTTAACCCTTTTGGGACGGAGTTTTATTTAAAAATGCACGATAGTTACAGCAAATCTTTTAACATATTCCAAATCGGGATACAAAATAATATGTACTGCATACTTGAAAATCCTGAAAAATGTCTATTTATGCTGGGACATAAAATCCGAAGTGTTTATAGTGGAGCATACATATCCCAGTTCGTGCAAAACCCGACAATATGAATGTTATAAAAAATTAATCAGAAGTCATTTAAATGACATGTAATTGAAGGTTTTTTTATTTTTATATATGTATAAATATATGTATAAATATAAGTATATATATAGGTACATATATATACCTATAAAATGAACAAAAATACACAAGTTTGAACATTACTGGGACGTATTGTCCCAGTAGTCCCGAATGGGACTTTCTAGTTGAAGCTTTCTAGCTTTTGTAGTCTGTACAAGCGTTGATCACAAAGTGAAGTCTTTATTGTCGTATTCCATAAGTACTCCATCATCGGAACTATTAGATCGATCTATTTACAAATACAGTGGAATCCGGTTATAACGACACTCAAGGGACCGACGATTTTACGTCGTTATACCCGGTAGACGCTTTAACCGCAACGAGCAAAGAAAAAAAAGCTTGTATGGGGACCAAACAATTCATCGAATTTTCGTCGCAATGACCGGACGGTCGCTTAAAGCGGAGTCGTTATAACCGGATTCCATTGTAGTTCTTATTCCATATATAGATACTTACAAACTTAATGCTTATCGATAATGTAATATACAATTAGAAACTTATTAATAAGTTAGTTATTACGACTATGAGTATCTACTAGTTTAGATTTCATTTCAAGCACTCCCCACTAAATTAAATTCTACAAAAATTAACTTTAAAAATTATATTTATTGTAAACGCAGCCAAAAAATTGTAGTAAAGTTTTGCCAATAATTTTGAATTAATTGAAAGCGGATGTTCACTGAAAATTTGCTGAATTTTATCAAATGTTTGAGGGGAAATGGAAATGAGGAAATGGATAAAAAAAAGTTTAAAATAAGAAGTGAAAACTAAAGAAAGCACATGACAAACACAACAATTTGTAGGCCAAACAAAAGTGCCGATTACAGAAAATACAAAAAAAATAACAGTAAATAAAAAGAATCGCAAGAAAACGCGCTAAATAGTCAAACAATTGCTGGGTCAGAATTAGGAACTACCAACTGATTAAATCGTCTTCCGGTCGTTAATCTGAAGAGTTGGCAAAAAAAAAAACAAGCGAAAAAAAACACAGAGTAATAAATAAATAATTAATTTTAAATATAGGCGCCAGTTATAAATATTGGGCAAATTTAGCTGTTTGAACTATCTATCTTTGAAGTATCTTTTGGAGTGTCGTTCGGAGTATCTGCCTATCTAATCCCTTTGACTTCTTAGACACAATTTTACTGCAAACTTTCAGCTGTTTTCCTTTCAGTTGGTTTATCTTTTAGTTTGCTTATGAACTCAGACTTAATGTGGATTTTTATACCCTTGCAGGGGGTATGTTGTTTTTGCCACGAAGTTTGTAACGCATGGAAGGAGGCGCTTCCGACCACATGAAGTATATATATTCTTTATTAGCATCAACAGCCGAGTCGATACAGCCATGTCCGTCTGTCCGTCTGTTTCTATGCGAACTAGTCTCTCAGTTATAAAGCTATCTTAATGAAACTTGGTACAGATGTGTATTCTCTCTGCTCGCAGATCATTTGTAAAAATCGGACAGATCGAACCACTATATCATATAGCTCACATAGAAACAATCGGTCAAAGTGCATGCAAATGTATGAACATTTGCGGTGTCTATTGACCGATTTCAACCAAATTCACGGAGAATCAATTTCTAATCGTGTCCCATCTGTTGACCAAATTTAATTGGTGATTGAAACCAAATTAACGCAATATTCATGACTGCAAGGGTATTTAATCTTCGGCGAGCCGAAGTTAACCGTTTTTTCTTGTTTTTTTTTTTATTGATCGTGTTCCTAGCAAGATCGGGTTATCCACTTCGTCTTACTTAGTTCACCCTGGAACTTAGCTAAAATTAGTACGATTTTTTCTAAGAATTTTATGATTTTTTAATCACTGTTTTTTGTAGCGAATTTTGAAATTTTCTCAAATTTTTTTCATTTTCCTATAAAACAATTTTTACCTCTGTTCTCCCCAAGTTATAGGTTCAACTTCTTTTTCCCTTTTTTATGAACTCCTACTCGTCAGTAAATCTTTCCCACTATGAGTCTTCTTAGTGATTGAGTTTTCTATTTGAATCTACTATATATCGACCTCCCGGAGTTGCCAACTTGAGCTAATGATTCTTGAAGTTTGCGTGGCATAAAATTTTTCACACCACAAAAAAAAAAAAAAAAAAAAAAAAAAAAAAAAAAAAAGAAAACAAGGGAAATGTTTCGGTTGGAAATGCGGCTTGCAGTTTTGTTGCAAGTTTATTGAAAAATCGCATTGCAATTATAAATATTTATAAAACGCCCACTCACGCAGTCTCAGTCGGAGTTGGAGTCGGAGTCGGACTCGGCGTCTCTGTCAGTTGTCAGGGTGTATAATGGGTACGTCTGTCTGTCTTCGGGGACCCAAAAGTATGGTGCGTGTTGGCGCATGCGCGACGTTGCCACCAGGTTTATCATTTTTCATTACGATACCCTGTACTTGGGTAAATAAGTGGGTGTATGCGGTTGGTGGGACAAGCTGAATCTGTTTTAAAAGTATCTTTGAAGACAGCAAGCGATAGCTGTACCATAACTATCTATCTATAACTATCTTTGTTCCAAACTAGACCAAATCAAGCCATTACTTCCATAGGACTAAGCAGTAGGTTTCACTGAACTGAACCTTTGTAATATGCCGAGTACAGTGAATGCTCTACTCGCGGACAGCTACCTCAGGCGCACAGCTAACTTAGCCGCACGAATTTTATAGTTTTTGAGCATTATTTTCATACAAAATCGGTTCGCTTAGGCGGACAGCTCCCTTGGGCGGACAATAAAACTGATGCAGTGGCTGTCCGGCTAAGGGAGCGTTTACTGTCTGTAGTAAAGTTTGGTTCATTCTCCAACGATTTGATATACTTTGACCTAAACTTAGTTTCTTACTGAATTTGGCTGCTCCAAACTACAGGGTCTTTACCAGTCCACTCACGCTCCAGCTGCTCTTTCCACTAGTTAATTTTTCATTTCTCATTTCATATTTTTTGCTCTTTCTTTTGGAGTGTAAAATATACAAAACTTCATTGAATATTCGCATAATTGCGTAGTTGCTGCCTCTCTCTCCCTCTCCCCCTCTCTCCCCCTTTCCCACTCTCCCCCTCTCTTCTTTGTGTTTTATTTTTCCGCATGTTCAACTAATGAACACATGCAGTTCGACTGTTTTTTTTTATTATTGTTGTTGTTACCACAAAATTATAAACATTTTACAGTTCGGGGCACTTTAATAACTCCTCCTCGCACCAAGTTCATAAAACTCTTTTAGTCTCATATTGTTATTGCCTGTGATTTTGAATTTATTTTGATTGCAACTTTGTTTTGCCCATATTTTCCATGCTGTTTTCCATCTACTCGTCTTTTGCAAGATGATTACAGATTTTACAACAATTCATTTATGCATTTTACATGGACTGCCAGCTGTGAGTAGACTCGTTAATGATCGGCTCTTGGAAGGGGACTTTTAATTGTGTGTGTGCTGCTTAGGAATGGTGCCAGTGGAACGTTTATGAAGCTGAATAAGTACTGTAATTGCTCAACAGGCAACAGGCACTGTGTGAGAGCGAGAAAGCAACAGTTCTTAATAGTTTAGTAATATATAGTGCTTGATTGGTACTTCATAAAGACCATAACTGAGCTGCAGCCAGTGTAACGCTTACGAAACAAATATACATAGCGAAGAGAGTGATTTTTGTAGCCTAATGTTAAACAAATTTGTTGGTTGTAATGGCTTCGTGTTAACAAGCTACAAAGTTTAGCTGCCAGTGTAACGTTTACGAAGAAAGACTGAAAGAAAATATAAAGTTTTTAAGAATTAGCATAAAAGGGATGATTGTAAAAAAGATGGATGTTTGAGAAATATGTCAATATAAGATAAAATATATGTCAAGTTAAAAAATTCGACTGAAATTATTAAAAGACATTTTTGAGACGCACAAAAAGGGTGCTGAAAAAACGTTATGAATAAAGCATTAAAGGAGAAAACACTACAAAAGCAGTGACTTTATACATATAGTGTATAACTATAGTAAAAAATTTACTATATTTAAACATATGACTGAAATTATTAAAAGACATTAACAAATGAACTCAGACGGACGAAAAGCCTGCTGAATTAATTGTACGAAAAACGGTGCAGCTGCCTGTAAAAACGTTTACGAATGAAGCATAAAAGGAGAAGCAACTAGAAAAGCAGTTACTTTATACTTATAATAATTTATAATAATAGTATAAAATTTAGGTAAGGCAAAACATATGACTGAAATGAGGACCTGAGACGGAGGAAAAGATTGCTGAATTAATTGTACGAAAGTAGTTGAGGGAAAAATGCTACAGTTGCCTGTAAAAACGTTTACGAATCAAGCACAAAAGGAGAAAAATCACAAAAGCAGTGACTTTATAGATACAATTATAATATAAAATTTAGGTAAGGCAAAACATATGACTCAAATAATTAAAAGACATTAACAACTGACGAGCTGAGATGGACACAAAGGGTAGTGAATTAAGAGTATAGTTGCCTGTGAAAACGTTTACGAATGAAGCATAAGGAAGTAAGCTTAGAAAAGACAAGGAAAGGTATATAAATTTATTTGTTATTTTTTTTTATTGGATAATTATACATTTTTTATATATTATTATATTTATTTTTGAGTTACCATAAGAATCCTAATCAAAACTAAAAATCCTCCACTACCGTCTTTAACTTTCGGACCGAATAAAATGCAGTGTTGAGTAATACGTACAAATAACTGTTTTTTGTTACACAGAGAGAAAGCGGGAGAGGAGAGAGGAGAAAGGGGGCGATAACGGGTTGAGGAGCGAGTAGGGCTGTGTACAAATCAATATAATCCAGACAGTTGAAATAAAACTGCATGGAGAATATTACGCATACGCCGCATGTACGAGTAGCAGCAGTTTTTGGGCCCGACATATAAAATATAAAATACCATCAAAATAAAATACACAAAAAAATACTGCAGCTGCAGTGGCAAATTAAACAATTTTTAGATACAGATTTTCGTTTAGTGTAAATCTTTTTTTCCTTTCTGTCTGGCATCAAAGCGACAGAGAGTGGAGGTGTGTGTGGGGGTGTGTGGTGGTGTGTGTGTGTGTGTATATAGAATACGTAAATATGTCTATATTTGCATTTGACAAAATAAGTGCAAGTCGTCCTGAATCCATTGGAAAATACGCGCGTTTTTGGGGGCCGTGTCAGGTCAGGCATCAAGAACCTGGCGTTGCAATCTGCAGTCTGGCAACATTGTGGCAGGTGGCAGGTGGCAGTGTGGCAAAAGGGCGGAGGCCACAACGTAATTTGGCGGCGTTTTTCGGTGTTTTTCCTTTTCCTTTTACTTTTTTTTCACGCTTTTCGCATTTCTCATTTCGCATTTGCGAAACTCGCACTTCAATTAATCAGACGCTGCTGTCGACGTCGCAGTTGGCCGTGTTGCAAGTTTGAGTTTGGAGTCGCTTCCTGGACTCTCCTTCTCCCTCCCTCTCCCTCCTTCTCTCTCCTTCTCCCCCCTTCTCCCGTTAAGCGATTCAAAACATAAAATGCGTTTAATTTTAGTATTTTGTATTATTTCATTTCTATTTTCTCATTTCATTTTATTTCTTTTATTAGTTGCAGTTAAAAGAAACCCTTTATTTTGGTACTTTACTGTACTTTGTCATTTCTTTTTGTTTACAAATTTACTTTACTTTTCCTTCCTTCTTCTCTTTTCCTTTGCGCACTTTTGTTTGTCAGCTGCGACTGTACGCCTTTATTGTAGCACTGCTTTTGGCGCCCAACGTGCGCTTTCTACTTTTCTGTACTAAACGCATAGGAAAATTTGTTTAGTTTTGAGCAAATGTAATCAAATTTATTATAATTAAAATATTTATTTTTCTCTACAGTCTTGGCTGTGCTTTAAAATATTTTAAAATTTATATATTTATATAAAAAAAATATATAAAATGTATTTTATATTTATATTTTATATTTTAATATTTAAAAATATTTAAAAAAAAAAAAAAAATCTTGAAAAAATCTTTGGAATACAAAAATACTCTTTGAGTGTTTCTGGTACTCTTTTCTCAGCTTAGTTAAACAGTTAACTCAAAGGCTTTGATTGATAGGAGGTAATTCAAATACGTGCCTAAAATAGTAGCAAATATTTGCCCCTAATAAATTGTATTGCTTAAAAATTGCTTAAAAGTTTCCAGGGTTGATTTTAAGTTTAGGTTAGGTTAGGTTTAGCCGGATGCCCTCGTGGGAGAAAGCATAGGCCAGTTATGGCCCTTAGTCAACCGGTTGGGGTGGAGTTACCACGGCTTAAAGTCTAGAGGCTTCTGTCAGTAAGTGGAGTGTTGGTTTTCCGAGGCACCTGAGCCTAGTGCGCTCTAAGACATGACAGTTGCATAGACGGTGCTCCAGCGTCTCTATGGAGTTTGGGTCATAATATTGTTGGTTATTCCCAGCTTGGTTGCATGTGCAGCCGATGGGCAGTGACCAGTATTCTGCAGTCCTTTCTGGACTTTAAATTTAGTTACTCAAAATAATTAATAAACTTTTTGATTGTTTTTTTTAAAACATAAAATTTATTTGCTACCAGCTGAACAGCTGTTTAGACCCTGTAATGCTTTGGTACAAGTCACAGACTTGTGACTTTTTGTGGCTGACTTTAAGCGTCTTTAAGTCTAAGTTTTTGGCTTAGTCTGTGGCTAAGTCACAGTTTAAGTCACAGTTTAACTCACAGTTGAAGTCACAGCTTAAGTCACAGTTTAAGTCACAGTTTAAGTCACTGTTTTAGGCACTGTTTAAGTCACAGTCTAAGTCACAGCTGATGTCACAGTTTAAGTCACGGCTTAACTCACAAACTTAAGTCACAGTTCAAGTCACAGCTTAAGTCACAGTTTAAATCACAGTTTAAGTCACAGTTTAAGTCACAGCTTAAGTCACAGCTCAAGTCACAGCTTAAGTCACAGATTAACTCACAAATTTAAGTCACAGTTTTAGTCACAGCTTAAGTCACAGTTTAAGTCACAGCTTTATTCACAGCTCAAGTCACAGCTTAAGTCACAGATTAACTCACAAATTTAAGTCACAGTTTTAGTCACAGCTTAAGTCACAGTTTAAGTCACAGCTTAAGTCACAGCTCAAGTCACAGCTTAAGTCACAGATTAACTCACAAACTTAAGTCACAGCTTAAGTCACCGTTTAAGTCACAGCTTAAGTCACAGATTAACTCACAAACTTAAGTCACAGCTTAAGTCACCGTTTAAGTCACAGCTTAAGTCACAGTTTAAGTCACAGTTTAAGTCAGCTTGCAATTCATCTCGCTGTTCGCTTTCTTTGCGGGATTTGGGCATTCACAGTTCATAATTCAGGATTTAGCAGCGCCCACGCCCTTGAATAACGTGATGATGATGATCATGACGATGATCATGATGATGATCTTCATTACCAATGAAGTGAGTGGAGAAGTGGAAGCGGCAGCTCGACAAGTGTCAAGTTTATGCGAGTGCCACAGTTGCAGTTGCAGATGTAAATGCAGATGCAGATGGAGATGGAGATGGAGGCCTGGCTACCGGTTTTCCACACACTCACACACACACACTTGGCACACACCAGCAGACACACTCATACAGGCCAGATCAATTATGATATAATTATCTGCACTATTGACAGCAGCCCACCGAGTCTCGCTGCTCAGTGGCAGCAGGAAAAAGGGGCGGCAGCTGGAGCAAGGCGGGGCGGGGTGGGCCGAAGGGGGAGTGGGGAAGGGGGTAGGAAAACGGCAAGTGAAATGCGCATGCTCACAAGTGTTGCTTGTCATTATGTTAATTGCATTTAAGCGCCAAGAGATGTCAGTTTTGCAAGTGGCGACTCCAGACGATGCAAAGGAGGAGGAGAGGGGTACAGAGAGAGACAGGGGGGGAGCAGAAAGACTGCCCAAACGGACAGAGGAAGAAACTCGAAGACGCAGCTTTTATTATATTAACTTGCTGCTGCATATAATTGATGATGATTAAATCAATGCTACTGCAATGCGCCTCGCATGGAGGCTGTGCAGCGCGTGGATGGACGCGGGGGAAGAGGCAATGGACAGGCAGACACATGAGCGGGCAGCCAAAGGAATGCGGGGGGAAGGGGATGTGAAGGAGCAAGGGAGGCACAATGTGAATTGTGTGAATGTTTTGTTGTTGTTGCGAAGAGTTGAAGCAAATGGAATTGAAGCGTGTGCTGTAAATTCCCCACTCCCCTTAACCCCTTCCCCACTTTACCAAGAGTGTGTGACTGTGCTGACAAAAAAGGCTAGAAAGGCTGAAAGATACTTAAAAAAAGGCTAAAAAAGACTTAAGGGAATAAAGTTTAAGAATTAAAAGTGTATTTTATTTAAATAGTTATCATAAATATAAATTGAAAATAATATAAAATTAATATAAATATAAATTATGCTGTAAAAAAATTATAATTTTTTTTTATTATTTTTTTATGAAGTGATTATTTTAATTAAAGTATTTTTTCACTTTTTTTACTTAAAAGTGAATTTTTGTCGTAAATTTAAAAAAAATATTTTTCTTTAATTTTATAACTTGCTTTAAAAATAAATGTAACGCATTAAAAATTAATTGCTTAAATTTCATTTAATTTTATTTTTTTTAAACGAAATTTTTCACTTTTGTGCGAATTTTTAAACTTAAAAGTGAATTTTTGTCGTAAATTTTAAAAATAAATAATTTTTTTTTTTTATTTTACATTTTTTTTTTGCTTTAAAAATAAATGTAACGAATTCAAAAATCGATTGCTAAAATTTTAATTAATTTAATTTTATTTTATTTTTTTTTTTTTAACCGAAACTTTTCACTTTTGTGCGAATTTTTTACACTTAAAAGTGCATTTTTGTTGTGAATTTTAAAAATAAATAATTTTTTTTTTTTAATTTTATGAATTTTTTGCTTAAAAAAAAGCGTAAAGTAATAAAAATTCGACTGCTTAAATTTTATTTAAATTAATTTTTTTTAGAAATAAATTTTTATATTTTCTTGTCATTTCAATCATAAACTTAGTTTTAACTTAATAAAAAATAAATAAATAAAATATTTAAGCTGTTTAAAAATATTACAGCGTAATCAAGCCAGATCTTTTCGAAAAACCGCTGATTTGGCAGCACTGCCGTGTGGAAGCTGCACATAATTCACTCGCAGGTCTCTTTCCCATCTCCTTCTCATACACCTTTTCCTCTTCCCCCCTCTCTCTCTCTCACTTCTCTCCCTTCTCGTTCTCGTTGGCGATTTTTGCAGTTTCAGGTTTCTTAACATCTTCGGCATTCTTCTGCTGTTTGCCCTTTATTTGTGTGCGCATCTGCTTCTGGTTTAATCTCTGATTATGTAATCTCATGGCATGCACCTCACTTTAGCAGGCCCCTCACCTCACCTCAGCTCACCTGAGTTCACCTGAGTTTACCTTCGCTTAGTCATTGTTCGCTGCGTCGCCTTGTGATCTATTTTGAAAGAGCGCAACAAAAGTCTCGAAACTCTTTTATTACCTTAAAGAAATTGAATTAAATTAATGGCCTAAGTCAGGCTTTAATCAATCAGGCAATCAAGCGGTCAATCGATTGAACTGCTAACGAAAAGTGCAGTCTAAAATAATTTAGAAAATTCATTTTGTATTTGGTAAGGGGTGTAAAGTATAAGAAAATGAATATTAAGGTGACCATATTGGCATATGAAGCTGTGCTTAAGTTGTGCTCGGTTTGTCAGCATTGCAATTAGTTAAACTGTTTTATAGCTGACCGTACAGCTGATGAAGTACATTGCGCTCATAGGGGTGACCATGCAAAAAACACTTTTCGAGTGACCATATTGCTATTAAAAGTATCAGAGCTCACACACAAATTTATTTTCAATAATTTAGAAAATTTATTTTGCATTTAGTACGGTGTGTAAACTATAAGACAAGAAAATATTAAGGTGACCATATTGGCATTGAAAGGTCGGCTCAAGCTGTGCATAGATTGTCAGCATTGGAATTAGCTAAACTGTTTTTAAGCTTACCGAACAGGCGAAGTAGTGCATTGCTCTCATTAGGGTGACCATGCTAAAACGCTTTTTGAGTGACCATATTGCTGTTGTTTTATTTTTTTTTATTTCGTTAACAAATTACATGAAAATTACAAATTACAAATTACTTTTAGAGTGACCATATTGTTGTTAAAGTTGTCAGAATTCACACATAAATTTATTTTCAGTGTTTAATATTTGCTTAGTTTAAATTAATGTTAAGACATTAGATAAAATTGTTAAAAAATATTTTGAAAATATTAAAAATAAGTTTGAATATTTTTTATTTTTTTTTATTTTGTATTTTTTGTTTATTAATAATTTCAGTCTAAGAATTTTAGCTAATTAATCATTTATTTATTTATCTTTTAGTTTAGTAGTTTTAGTAGATAAAAAATAAATAAATAAAAATAAATAAATAAAATAATAAAAATAATAATACACAACTTATTAAAGCAAGGTTTAATAATTTATAATTTACCTCAAAAAATTAAATTTGTTTTTTTTTTTTTTATTTTTAATAAGACATATATTTAATTCTTCTCAAGAATCACACTTAGACATGTGGAAAAATAAATTTGCAGAAACTTCGCTTGTATTTAAAATTACTTTGCATGTGTTACTTTTTATACCCTTGCAGAGGGTATATTGTTTTTTTTTTTTTTTTTTTTTTTTTTTTAGTTTTGTTTTTTTGGAATTTTTGTGTGCAGGTGGCAATGAAAATTTGTCGAAAATATAAATTGCAATTTCACTTTTAATTTGGCTCGTTCATTTGGTCGCCGTTCACTCGTTTGGGGTCTGTTTTTATTATTTTTTTTGGGAAGCAATTGTCCTGCGTTCCATCATTATGGGTGTGTGCCTGTGTGTGTGTGTGTGTGTGTGTAAGAGTATCGTGTATTTTTTGTTGCTGTTGTCTGACTACGCTTTACGCTCTAAATACGCCAAAGATAATCAACGAAAACAAACACAAACAGCGGCAACGATGGCGACAGGGTCAGGTGTATGAAATGAATTTTGGTAGGAAAGACAGAAAATGCGAGAAATAAAAGGGGGAACTGAAGGAGAAGCGACAACAGAGGGGAGGAGAAACGGGGAAAGGTGAAAGGCGTGGAGTGGAGTGGAGTGAAGTGGAGAGAGCCAAGAGAAGAGAACTTCGAGGCTATGGCTCGTTGCCTTTCGCTGGGGTTGTTGTTTAGGGTTTTAATATATATATATATATATATATAGGGGTTTTATAGGGTCCCCCTGCCACACTCACGCTCTCGCTCTGTCCCACACTCACACAGTGTGCATGTGTCCCTGTCTTGCGTTTTGTGAGGGTTGTGAGCACGCGGCCACCAGTTAAAAACTTGCAACGATCGTGTCTGTGTGCAGCTCGTAATTTGGCCAAAATATGAAATAATATCAACGTACTATCTGGCTAAGGCAGACAGTCAGACAAGACACGCCAGATAGACAGACAGGCAGACAGACGGACAGACAGGCAGACAGACGGACAGACAGATAGATAGATAGACTTATAGATAGAGAGACCTAGACAGGCACAAACACGCACACTGCAGGCACACGACGCTGGGCGTTGCAAGCAGGCAAACATGTTGCAAGCGTAGCAACAATGGTAGTTGCAACTCCTGCTGCTGCTGCCGCAGTGCAACCACAGTGCAACAATGGGCACTTGCAACAAACAGCAACAGGGCGAAATTATGTAGGATGAGTAGGAGTAGGAGTAAGAGGAGGATGGGAATGGGGATGAGGAGTAGGAGTGGCAGCAAGGGGGCAATAATGGCAAGCAATAATACAAAATGACAATGACAACGACAACAGCCAGAGTGACAAATATGTCAGCTACAACAATGGCAACAGCAACAACAGCAGCAGCAGCTTCGAGAGCAAACAGTAGCAACAGTTGGCCAAAATGATCGTCAGGTGTTGCAAGCATAAATTGTACACTTGAATGCGAAAGTATCTACTCTGCTTTGTCCAAGCACTCGACTTGGAGTTACCCTGTAGTCGAAAACTTAACTAGATACGCTGCTAAGAAGTAACATTTAAATTATAAAAAAGTTCAAACTTATTTGAAATATTTTATGCAGTCAAAACTGTGGCTTAGTTCACTTTTTAACCCTTTGGTGTCTACTAGGGCAATACGTCCCAGTAATTTTCGAGCTTCTGTATTTTTGTTAATTTTGTGGGTATCGACAATGTAAACTTATGTGACTATTATATGTCCTAGGATAAAAGGACGAGTTCAGAATTTTCAAGTACCGATTCGGAATATGTAAACGATTTTCTGTAACTATCGTGGATTTCTTAATAAAACTTTGTACCGAAAGGGTTAAGCACTTAAAATAGTTTTCTTTGAATAGGTTCACAAATGCTTTTATTTAATTTTTTTCAATTTGTACAACTTTTTTTCTTCATGAGTAAATTATAATTTTGTTCAGAACCAATGAGAAAACAATCCTTGATTAAACAAATGTTTTCAAAATTAAGATTTAATTTAATTTAAATTATAAATATTTGAAATTATATTAAATTTGATTTGTATATATACATTTTATATTAATATATATATATTAATTTATTTTAAATTATAACATTTGCTAAATTCAAATTGAAAATACAGCGAAAGCTCTCTAGGCCGGACAGCCACGGTTTCAGTATTTTTGTCCGCCCAAGGGAGATGTCCACCTAAGCGAACGGATTTTGTATGAAAATCACGCTGAAAAACTATAAAATTCGTACGGCTAAGTTAGCTGTCCGCCTGAGGTAGCTGTCCGCGAGTAGAGCTTTCACTGTAATTTTATATACACCTTTCCAGCTCTTCTATAAAGGTCCACATAAACTTATACTGAAAGTCTTGCATTTTATTAAAAAGTTTTTTAGTTGTCCAAATTTAATTTTAAGTCTGTGAACAAATGTCAAACATTTCATAGGTTGGGTTAGGTTAAGCCGAAGGCCCTTCAAGAGAGCAGTGCATAGGCCATTTCATGGCCCTTAGTAGTCCGTGCGTGGAGGATCTGTTTCTTATTTCTAATAAACATTTAAACATTTTGTTGCAGTTTGAAATTTAATAGTCACTTTTTTTTAAAAACTGAAACACTAATAAATATTTTATCGTCTTATCTGAAAAAAAGTCTGAAATTTGTGTTGCCAAATAAATGGTATTTGTTTAGAGTTCTGGCCAGATTTGAGAGCTGCTGTGGCAAGTTGCAAATGAGCTTTGCCAAACACATATGAGAAAAAAGCATTCGGGAATCATTTTTGATTGCTTTGCGGAACTCCTCGTATTGCTCGTACTATCCAGAGTCGAATATTGTGCTGTGTTTATTAAAGCTCAGTTGACTCGGTGCATTCATCTAAGTCCATAAACCCCACAGATTTGTCTGCCGTCCCCCCCTTGTCCTGGACACGCACAGCCTGTGTGTGTGTGCCAGTGTGTGTGTGTGAGTGTGTGTGCAACTCGTTGCAATGCTTCAAAGCTTGCAAAATGTAAAACTCGACAAATGAGGGTAAAAAAGCAAGAAATAATATATAAAAAATGTGGAATGAAAAAAGTAACCCGCCTAACCCCTACCCCCTACCCCTGTCCCCACATGCACCCCTTCTCAACCCCCCTGCACACCAACTGCCGCTGTCCACGCAGCTAGAGCACGCTAATGCAAATACAACCCTGCGGCATTGGCAAAAGCTTATTGCCAAAAACAGTCACAAAAATAGTAGGGGATTTAAGGAGGGTAGGGGAGGGGAGGGTACTGCCGTCGGAGAGGGGGTGGCACGGTGGCAAGGCGACGAATTATATTGCATAAAAATAAAATAAAACGAAGATGCCGCCAGCGTTGTTGTCGACCCAAGAGAAGCAACAACAAAACAGACGAAGGAGCTGCAAAACAAAATAAGAAGACGAAAAAAAAAAACAAGAAAGAAAATCTAATTTTGGCACGCCAAATATTCGATACTCTCAAAACCTTTGTTATAATACACTTCGTTTGTGGGTAAGGGGGTTTCTTTCAACGTAAGCGAAAGCTCTACTCGCGGACAGCTACCTCAGGCGGACAGCCAACTTAGCCGTACGAATTTTATAGTTTTTCCGCATGATTTTCATACAAAATTCGATCGCTTAGGCGGACAGCTCCCTAGGGCGGACAAACATGCTGAAACCCTGGCTGTCCGGCCAAGGGAGCTTTCACTGTATAGGTCTGTGAACTGTGCGAATTTGGTTCAGACAGTTTGGGATTCAAAGTGTTCAATAACTGTCACAGTTTTATTACACGATTTCCAAAAAGTTCAATCGTGATGCCTGTCGATTTAAGAGTTCACTTGACACCTACATATGTGATAAATACATGTAGTAATTCGATGACATGGAGTCTAATTTATATACAGTGGAATCCGGTTATAACGACTCCGCTTAAAGCGTCCGTCCGGTCATTGCGACGAAAATTCGATGACTTGTTTGGTTCCCATACAAGATTTTTTTACTTTGCTCGTTTCGGTTAAGGCGTCTACCGGGTATAACGACGTAAAATCGTTGGTCCCTCGAGTGTCGTTATAACCGGATTCCACTGTATATACTTTTGATGTGTCTGTGGGCACCAAACTGTGTCTGTGGGCACCAAAAGTGAGTACATGTGGCTAATTTTAGTTTTGAAATTTTTTCATGCTCAACTTTTATGATTTTGAACATGTAACTATGCAGACTTGTTAACAATTGTTTAATAAGTATAATATAGTAAGTATAAACAATTTATTTGGCTTGATTTGCTCTGTATTTGTGGCTACGGGGAAACTTCATATGCGCTACAAGCAAACATGTATCCACTCTTGCTCGCCACTGTTAGTAGACGGCTAGCAGGACTCGACTCTTGATGTATCAGTCTCTGCGTGGCTTAAAGCAATACAAATTTCGTGACAAATTCGTTAAACCTCTCGGTAAGGGTATAAGAACACACACACCCATACACACTCACACACACACACACGCCCATACGCACACACAAAAACAAAAGAAAGCGGCGAATGCAACGCTGATGAGTGGCTTTAAAATTCCACGCGGGAAACGCCGGCGCGCAGCATATTTTAACCACCGACAGCAGCGGCGGCAGTACCACCGCCAGGCGGTGCAGTGGCAAGCGGACAGGAGACGGTGGCCAAGGGGGGCAGGGGGCACAGAGCTAGCGACGCCACCATGAGAATATCAACACCATTCCGAACCGTTGAAACTTTTGTTTTGTCCCAATTTTTCGTGTGCAACTTCGTTCATTTTTTCGCTTCCTTTTTTATCGTTCTCTCTGTTTTTTTTTTCGTATGTCTCTTTTAATTTTTGTTGTTTTTTTTTTTTTTTTTGTTTTTTTTTTGGCAATGCGTCGCTTGTCTCCATCTCCCCTTATCGAGTGCACGGGACCCTCGTCGCAATTTTTGCGGTAACTTGGTTAAGCTGCCTTTCGCTCCTGCCGCTCCTGCCCGCCATCCCTACACACTCACACACACACACACACACGGTGCATATGCAGAAAACTTTACATATATATGAATGTACATAAATTCGTGTACTTCGTGCATTTTTATTAGGTTTCCCCCTAAAAAACAAAAAAAAAAAAAACAAAAAACGAAAAATAACCCACTCAGTTACCAGCCATTCCTCCAACCCTTGCCGACCCCCTCCTGCCCTGGCAGACTGGCAGTAAAGTTGTTTGTTTGACAGTAGGGGGATTATTTTGGTGCCTATCTGGCATTCTTGAGCTTTTGGTAGCCAAGTGGAACCAAAACATGTGCAGAGCCATCAAAACTGCTCGGACACAACAAAACCAATTGCATCAAACTATCACATCGAATTCCCAACTGCACTAACCCGAAAAGTGAGAGCAACTGCTGAAGGATTTGCTCGATTTCGGTTTGAGAAACGGTTTGATTTTGACAGTACTTAAAGCACAAATGTAGTTTCTTAACCTAAGTTTTAAAATAAATTTATAGAAAAGAATTACACTTTTTTAATTGCCTATAAATTTGAATAAATATTTTTTTACTTGCCACCCTATTGGAAATTATTTCAGTAGTACCCAAACTCTGTACAGCTGAACTACAGAATTAGTAATGAGTTAGGCACTACAGCCCTCGTTCAATGGCAAATGCTCAGTAAGAATTTTACGTTTTACGAGTGAGAATTTTCCGCTGCTCTGGTCAGCGAGCAATTCACACTTTTGTGGTAATATTTTAAAGATTGCGCTGTTGGTTTTGCTGCTCAGAACTTTTTGTGTGAAAAGTCTCTTGAACGGGGTAGCGGCGTTCTCACACAAAAGTGCTACAGCACGACGGAACGATCTGTTGGTTTAGATCTATTTTCTAGTGACTTTGATGGACATGCACACGGCAAAACGAAGTTAGGCGTTCTGTAGTAGGGACTACTTCTGTGTGAGTTATTCGCACGAAAAATGTGCAATTCCCGTGAAAATTCTCCTACTGGGCAGTTAAACTTAAAAATTATTGTGAATTGTTGTATATTTTATTTAGCGTTATCAAAGAAGAGTAAGATAGTTCGAAGTGTGACCAGATTGCAAACTGTAATTGTTGCCTAAAAACTAATTCATATTTGGACATGATTAAATGTAATTTACTTTTGAGTCTTAGGAACTGTTTGTAGAGTAAATAAGTTCATAATCAAGCAGTCTGAAAAAAATATTTTTTTTTTTTGTATATTTTTTGTGTGTTTTTAACTTACACGGTGCACTTAACAATATATTTTCCAACACACTTTTCAAGCAGTTTTTCCACTAAAATTTAATTTATTAAAGTTCTCAGTTTAGTCCAGTAAAGTAGGCCTTAGAAAATGGTTAAAATTTTCTTTTAATTCTGATTTATTTCTTTTTTATTTCAATTAATTTGTTATCCTTAACAAAAACATTTAAAAATCGCTCAAAATAAAATTTTTTTTTTTTTATTTTTGTTGTGCATAAGCTTTAAAATTAAAGTTATTTTTAGTGTCTAAAAATATTTCCACCTTAACTACTAAAATTTTCATAGCTTTCAACTTTTAGCTAATGAATTTGAGTAGCCAACTCGATTTAAATAAAAGGCTAATTGCCTAAAATAAGTAACTTTAACTTGTGCATTATTTATGAGCCAAACTCAAAACTTTAACTAAATATTTTTTATTTTATTTATTTAACTTTTGCTAAATGTTTTTAATTTTATTTGCAATTTCTTCGTAATATCATAACTGACCAAACGATCCATCAAACCAAATTGCATTTCCATGCACCGCTCAAACCACCCAAAAATTATACCCCCAACCCTTTGAATTGAAAACTCCGAGCAAACTCGATGCAAACACCCGAAAATGAAAAATAGAAGAGGAAAATGGAAAACTCAGTGTTGCCAGCGATTAAGTCTGGGCAAATTGCTGTGTGTGTGTGTGTGCTTGGAAGCAGCGGGTCAAAGGGAAAGCAAAAGCAAAAGAAAAGAAGAGAAAAGTTGCACTCGTAAAGTAAAACCCAATATAATATTATACATATATTTATACATATATTCCTCTATATACATGTAAAAAGAACAAAGTCTGTCTGGCAATTGCAGACCCTTCTGCAATACCCTGCCTTAAGGGTGTGCCAATTTTAAGCAAATTTTGTGACAATAAAGGTGAAACGTCTAGCTTCGATTTTGTTTAAATTAAAAAACAATTTAACCTTTAAGTGTAAACTATGACACTAATAGACCAGCTAAACAAAACGCAAGAAAAGCTTTAAAAGCTTCTAAAAGCTTACTGTTCATGACTGATTAATTTTAAACGAGAATTTGCCTGCATTACCCACTGTACGTTTTAAAGCTTTTAAGCAACTTTACATTCTAAAAGCTTCCAGTTAAAGACCGCTTAATTTTAAACGAAAGTTTTGCCAAACGAACCTTTTAAAAGCTTCTTAAAGCTTCCACTTAAAGACCGCATAATTTTAAACCAGAATTCGACTGCATATTCCACTGTAATTTCTAAAGCTTTTAAGCAACTTTCCATTCTAAAAGCTTCCAGTTAAAGACCGCTTAATTTTTAACGACAATTTTGCTAAACAAACCTCTAAAAAGCTTCTAAAAGCTTCCAGTTAAAGACCGCTTGATTTTAAACATGATTTTGCCTGCATAGCCCACTGTGCCTTTTCGAGCTTTTCAGCACCTCTACATTATTCATGTAAGCTTCGAGCCGTGAATTGTTAAGAGTGTATTGCATATTCGATCTGGCCAAATAAATGCTCTACTTTTTGTCTGTTTTCCTTTCTTTTTTTTGGTGCAAAATACACACACTCGGTTGGATTTAGCATACACTTACTTCAGAGTGTGTGTGCGAGTGTGTGTGAGTGTGTGTGTGTGTGTGTGACGCGGTCGGCTTGTAACACATTCCGTGTACTAAAGTATTGCAAAAAACAAAAGGAAAAAGGGTTAAACACGAGGCAGCGGCCGCGACAGGATAACCGACAATGAGGTACGGCTCTCCAGCTACCTCCCCGCCACCCCCCTTTGACCACTGCTGCTGGTTACACCTTCCCTGCTCCAGTGTCTACACCCCTGTGCAACGGGTATATTGTATATCGTATATATATATATTTTATTTTATTTTTTTTTTCCTTTCCTTTTTTTTGGTAATTTTTGGCAATTCTTCTTCGGTTTTTTTCCCCCGCGTTTTCGTTTTCTTTACTTAATTTTTTTTTTTTTTTTGAATTTTTCGGGGTTGGCATCGCGTCCGTCCAGTGCAATTGCATCCCGTGTGCGTTGTGAAGTGGAACGCGTGTTGACGGCCGAGCAGCGAGGACGACCCCAAATGCCACTTGTGTTGTCCTTGTTGTTGTTGTTGCTGTTGTTGCTGGCGATGATGTTGCCGCCGGGGCAGCAATCGAGGCTGGCGGGATCGGAAGCAGTTTTGCGGGTTTTTTTTTTTTTTTTTTTTTTTTTTTTTTTGGGACATTTATTTGTTGCCGTTGCCGTCGCTGTTGCTGTTGCTGTGTGTTGCACGCATTTCCGGCCGCATTTTGAGTTGAGTTTATTAGCCTTGGCCAAAACTGAGGGCCTGAAGGGGTGGGGTAGGGGACTGGCTACTGTTGCTCATGGCAGACGACAAAAGTTAAAGGCAAGCGCAGCAACTACTACAAAACTCTTCAGGATAACACATGTCCTTACGCGTTTTATATTATTAACAACTTGTCGGTGTCCTTGTTGCTGTCGTTTTTATTTTCATTTCGTTTTTTTTGGGTACTTGCAGCGTTGCACTTGCGTCTGTTGCATCTGCCGCGAGTGCAAAAGTCGCTGCTGTCTGTTGGCATTGTCTTCAAATGCAAAGCGCACAATTTCAAATGAAAGCTACTTTCGACGCCCACTTTCTATCTCTTTCTCCCTCTCCCTCACTCTCTCTCCCCCTCTCTTTCACTCTGCCAAAGTGCACGCAGCTTGTGCGGCCATCGGCTGCTGCTGCTGACAGTCAAGGCAAATCGACTTTGACAGTCGACTGTGCGCCAAAGCAACTTCATCATCATCATCATCATCTGGTCCTTCATTATCGTTTTCATCACCATTATCATTAACTGTGCAGTTAATGAGCAGCTGCATTCAGGTTTGTGCGTGTGCCGCGACTTTTCATCAGCACAAAAAAACAAGGGATCAAAAGAAGTCAAAGTGCATAAAGGCAGGAGATAGTTGCAGCTATCTCTCTCTCACACACACACACACACGTACACACACACTCAGATCTTTCGGGAAACTGCTGAAGCCTAATAAGCCCAAATGCTTTGAGCTTCAAGCGCTTATTCACTTATTAACTTGTTAGGGAATCCACTGAAAGAAAGACATTTCTTTTCTTTTAATTCAAGGAATATTGGAATCCTGTTAGATACGAAGTATTAGCTTTATGCTCAGTGAAAGCTTATTTGGTTGGTAAAAGTTTAAAATGCAACTTGAAATTAAAATACTTTGAAATTCCATTTAAAAATCAAATCTTAAATTTTATAGAAATTTCTTCTTTTATTTTTTTTTTTTAAATTATATTTGGAATGAAAATTCTTCAAAATTCAATTTAAAAAAACTTCCTTAGTTGTCTAAAATGTTTTCTCTTTTTTTTTTTAACTCAATTTAGCAATTAAAAATGTTCGAAATAAAAAATACTTCAACATTTAATTAAAAAAAAAACATTAATATTTTTTTCTTTTATATTATATTAAGCAATTCAAAATTTGTGAAATGAAAATACTTTAAAAATTAAATAACTGGAAAAAAAATGTTATATTTTATAAAAAGTTTCTTTAAAATTATATAAAACAATTTAAAATTATTGCAATAAAAATACTTTAAAAATCAATTTAAAAATAAAAATAAATTTAATAGAAAGTTTTCTCTTTTCTTTCTTTTTAATAATATTTCGCATTTTAAAATTGTTGAAATAAAAATAGTTTAAAATTAAATTTAAATAAAAAAATTGTACATTTTATAGAACGTTTTTTTTTTTTTTTTTTTTTTTTTTAATTATATATACCAATTTAAAATTTTTGGAATGCAAATTCTTCGAAATTCCCTTTTTGTTACAAAATTCTTAAAATTTTTTACAATTTTTTTTTAAATTTATATTTAACAATTTAAAATTTTTGCAATGAAAATACTTCAAAATGTAATTTAAAAACCAATTGTTAATTAAAAATTTTTTTTTTTTTAGTTATACTTGACGATTTAAATTTTTTTTAAATAATTTACAGATTTGAAAATATAATAAGATTCATTATTATTTATTATTAAAAAGTTTCAATAAGATTAGGAACAAATTTAACAAAATTTTAAACTTTTACTAACAAAAGCATAATTTAATTTTTTTTTTCATCACCAAGATCTCTTGAACAGAGTCTTGACCCAAAACCTACCATGTCTCCCCATATAAATATCTATGTTAGTCATGCCTCTTAAGTTCTGGTTACCTCAGCACAGATGTTCCTATATTTAAAACAATT
Source organism: Drosophila dunni (assembly GCA_018152125.1). Classification (NCBI taxonomy): domain Eukaryota; kingdom Metazoa; phylum Arthropoda; class Insecta; order Diptera; family Drosophilidae; genus Drosophila; species Drosophila dunni. The sequence continues at coordinate 13,756,264 of JAECXC010004147.1, read as the reverse complement.
CATTGTCCTTAAATAATTGTAATTATCCCTGTAGGTTAAGTTGCCTGAAAGGTAGCAGCATGCTAGCCTCCAATGATTTCGTTAAATAATAAAAAAAAAAAAATTAATTTCGAATACAGTGGAATCCGGTTATAACGACACTCAAGGGACCGACGATTTTACGTCGTTATACCCGGTAGACGCTTTAACCGAAACGAGTAAAGAAAAAAAAGCTTGTATGGGGACCAAACAAGTCATCGAATTTTCGTCGCTATAACCGGATTCCACTGTATTATTATTTCCAGTTTTGTGCTTTTTTAAATATTATACAAAAATTTCAATCTTATTTCCGTAGTGTTTCATGTTGTGTTTTAAAACCTTTCTTGAGTCTGAATGCAGAAATTTGTATGCCCAACATTTTTCAGAGAGTTGAATGTACAATGGCAGATTAAAATAGTTACATCACTTAATGATAATGTTTCTTTCTCGAGGGACTAATTTTTTAAAATTTTATTTACAAAGCATAAAAATTAAATATAATCGGTTTGAGTTTGGATTTTGTATTGCTGTTAAATTGCTATTAATATTTTAGAAAGCAAAGTTTTGGTTTGTTTAGCTCTTGAGCTGCTTGTGGGCAGATCAGTCCGCTGATTAGCCCGATGCACCGACTGTTGATTAGTTCCGAATCGTGACAGTGAAAAATATGTTTCATACTCTCAGCACCGCGTACACACAAAGCTGCAAGGACACAGAGCTCGCCACATGCCACATGCCACAAGCTGCATGCAGCATGCCACATGACTCGCTGACTGCTGGCTTCCGTTGTGCAGGACGCATCAGGATGGCAATGCACGGAAAGCAACGCACTTCGACGACCTTTCATTATCTCGACATGTCAGAGGAACAGACTGAGAGTGTGTGGTGGGGGATACGGGGCGTGCCACGGAGGCGGGGAAAATGTCCCCTTGGGTGCTTTTCTTCAAGTTTATTGTTGTTTGTTGCCCCTTTGTCAACTGGCATTGTCGTGCTTGTTGTTGTCAGCGCGTTGTCAGTGCAAAAAACTCTTCATTTTTTGTTTTTCTTTACATTTTTCTCCGCTTTCCTTTCCTCATCTTTTTTTTTTTGTTTGATTTTCTTTTTTTTTTTTTTTTTTGCAAATTGCGTGAGCTAGTTGCCCGACTGCGACGGCGACGGCGGCGTCAGGATCAAAGCGTTTTGCGTGCATCTAAGTTTTTTTTTTTTTTTTTTCGCGGGCCTCGGTCTGGCTTCCCATTCCGTTTTCCCTACCAGTCCCCTGTCCCCCGTTCCCGAAAACTGGCGAGAAGTGCGTTTTTGAGTGCACTTCAGCAAAAAGAAACGCAATGCAACAAAAGCTCACTTCCTCTGCACTCACCCGCCCTCCTAGTGCCCCTCGTACCCAGCCATGCCTCAGCCCTCTTAGTAGATACCCTTTATTTGTTAGTTAACTTTATATCTACAGTGCTTAGTAAGCTCTTAGCGCAGTTTGAACTATGTCTTAGAAATTCACATACAGTGGAATCCGGTTATAACGACTCCGCTTAAAGCGTCCGTCCGGTCAATGCGACGAAAATTCGATGACTTGTTTGGTCCCCTACAAGCTTTTTTTTCTCTGCTCGTTTCGGTTAAAGCATCTACCGGGTATAACGACGTAAAATCGTGGGTCCCTTGAGTGTCGTTATAACCGGTTTCCACTGTATTTATGCAGCTATAACTAAATTAATTTCCCTATCGTTTAGCATTCATTACCAGCTGCCTTTCTATAGGGTATTGCGTAGTCCGCCCTTCTCGCACTTGCCTACAGTTGCTGGCTGCCTCCTTTAGCTTTTGGTGCCTTTGTAGTTTCCCCGACGCGACAGCGGCGCTTGGGCATTGCCTACTTGTAGGCGCACTAAAATGCGTTTATGCATAATTTTGTAGGGCCTCGACTAAGACTTGCAAAGGGACGTAGGGAGCAGGAGTGAGGAGGAGGAGGAGAGTGAGAAATTTATTTCGGTTCGGCTTCTAATTGCAGTGCCTGCGACAAAGTTTGCGCCATAAATTATTATTAATTATTTGAGGCCACCCTCTAAGTATGTGTGTGTGTGTGTGTGTGTGTGTGTGTGTGTGTGTGTGTTTGTGTGTGTGTGTGTGTGGATGCGTGTGTTCCACATATCGATTGCATTTTGAAACGCCCAAGTGGCAGCTGACGATGCCGCCAAATGCGTGCTCAAGTGTTTGTGCGAAAGAAGGAGGCATCAAACGCACACACACATAATCATACACCCATACACACACACACACACACGCAGACATATACTCACAAGTGACAATGCTCCAAGTGGCGCCCTGTTAAGAGTCTACGCAATTCGCCATCAAACGGCTCCTTCAGTCTACGTCTTGGGTTCAATGCAGGTCACCAAGCGCTTCAGGCAAGCGGCAAATCCCGGATATATTAGGATCACAAATTTATCTCGTATATATAGTTATATATATGGGTATAACTTGGGTAGTGTTTTAACACTAAACCAGCTTTGTAGATCGATTTTTGAAAAACTTATTTTATGTCTGTTTCTAGTTTAGTTATCATTCTAAATATGATTAGATTAAGGTGTTATTGAGAATACGATAGGTTACGATACTTAAAGCTATTGTAAACTCCAGTGTTAGAAAATGTGTCATAATTTGTAGGTATTTATAAGTGCACTAGAATGAAACCCTCATAAACCTTAAACAAAGTAACTTTTCGTAAAGTTTCCTCACACATTTTTCAGTCTTCTTTCGATTACTTAAACTACAAATAATATATATAATCAAGTGTTGTTTGACAACACTGTTCTCGCCAATCTATTTTCACTAATCGAATTGTAAATATTTTACATTAAAATGAAGCGTAACAATCAAAGTCAGTATTTCACGAGTCAATGAGAGAACTGAACTCCAACCCCAATTCTACGCTACCCCTAACCTAATTGGCAGCAAGGGACACACCCTGAAGGCCCCGCCCTGCTGCCTCCCCAACTGCCCTACTCCCCAACCGACTGCATTTGATATGCTCAATTGTTTGGAAACTGGCCGGGCAGGCCGGGCAGAAACAAGCTATACAACTGACTGACAGACTTGTCCACTGACTGGCAGACAATTTGCTGGGCCGACTCCTTGGCAGCGCCCTCTATGTGTGAATGCACCCTCGTGTGCCCACCACTTGGACCTTCTTGTAGTTTTTTAGCGCGTCTGCAATATTTGCATAAATTATTGTACAACAAACAATAATATTCTTTTCTTTACTGTTGTTTTTTTTCCTTACTTTTATGACCCGTCCGTACCCCTGTCCCGAGTTGGTTGCATTTATTTTCCAGAAAATGACGTTGTGAAAAATGCAACAATAACTTTTAGTAGCTACTGTAGTTGTGCTTGTTTTGTTGGGCTTATGGCAGCGTATCAGTGACGGAATTCCTGGAAAAACACATAGGCAAAATGCAAGAAAAAATCAAAAATAAAAAAATTTAAAATGAAAATGCAAAAGAATTCAAAATAAAGTAAGAAGATCAACGACGATGGCGAAAATTGTTGAGCAAAGAATATGAAACTGACTGAATAAAAACAACAACAAAGCAGTAGTCCAAACGGAGACCCGAGAGCCCAGACAACAGACAACCGACAACCGACGACAGAAGTCGCAGAACTCGAAGAACTTTAGAAACCGATTCAATTTGAGAGTGTCAGCATTTCACGGCGGGCGGTCTGTCAGCCGATGATGATAATAAGGCAATAAAAATAACGAGTGTAAACAAAATTATGCATCATAAAATGTATTACAAAGTACAACTAAGCAGATAATTACAAGTTAATGTTTGGATGACTTTAAAGCGAACGAAGTAGTGTAGCTTGAACGTTGAAACGTTGTGCAACACTGTAGGTAGGTTTTTTTTTAATTGTTGACCAAGCATCACGGTTTAGTGAATTAATCTTAATTCTGTGTTGTGTGGATAATCAGCGCTAATAAGTATATAAGAAACATTTTAAGGAACACGGTTTTTTAGACCCCGTACTCTTAGTAGGAGTAAGAGGAGTACCCGAGGTCTATTAGGTTTGTCAGAGGTGAAACAGACAGACGGAAACCTTTCCGACCCCTTAAAGTAGAGTCGATATAAAAATCTACGTTTGAACAGCTGGATCTCAGAGACTATAAGAGTTAAAGTCACTATATTTTGCATGACAGTTCGTCTACTTCGCGAGCAGTTCATGTTTATTTCAAATTAATGCCACGCCCGCTACCGCCCCCTTAAATTGTAAAAAACTATTTCCACACTATCATAACTGGAAAACGACCAGAGCTATCATGACAAAATTCACACAGTATGTGCACAGTAACATTCTTACTATTCTTACAAAGTTTGGTCCGGTTCGGACAACTATCTCCAGTAGCTCCTATTAGAGGCCTGGATGAATATCAAAAAAACCGTATTTGATTGAACAATATCTAAAATGAATTGAATTATTATGAGTGCGAAGCAGTGATGTCATTTTCGCTTTTTTCCCGTCAGATTTGGCTTTTTTGAAAGAGCAATTGTGGGAATAATTTAAAAACAGCGGGAAGCGCGAAATCTAGTTTTTTTTAAATTAAATTTAAATTTTCCAAATATTAATACAAATTCAGTTGTTTTTCACTTAAAATGCTATGAAAATATAAGATAAGGAGTATCTTAATCATTTTAATCTTGGAGTATTATTGAACTTCAAACAGTTCACAAGTAGAACGTTAGTAAAATGTCGTGACTCTTGTGCTCAGGAAAAAATGACATCCCTGGTGCAGACGTTTAGCTCCTATAGTACTACAAATCGGTCGAATAATGCATCTTGGCAGAGCACTGGGTATTGTAGCCTTTCCTACTTATTTTATAGTTACTTTTCTAGCATATCTCCCAACGTGTCATACTTATTGGAGATCCTTAAGTTCAATTGCATTTAAACTGACTCAGTGGCAACGTGTTCTGTGTTTTTGTTGTAATTCAATGGATTCCATTTGTTTGTGTGGCTGTTTTTTCATCAACTATCTCATGTGCAAACTGCAATTCCGTGACATGTGCCTTGTTACTCGAGCTCCACAAACTGCTCAAGATATATACACATATATGTATATGTATGTATGTATATATACACATAATTTTTTTTTAAGTCAAAGTTCTAAAATTTCATAAATTCAACGAATTTGTCGCACAGCCGTCGACGGTTGACTGAGAAATTCCGCAGTTTCTAATAAATGGCAAGACAGGCAGTTTCTTACTGTTGTTGTTGGTGGTCAGAAAGTCGACTGAACGACTAGCAGATACGCTGTGAATTGAGTTTACGCAGAGACTGCAATTAGTTGACAAATTGTGCTGAAATTTGGCTAAGATATTAATAAACTCTTATGAACAGTGTCAAGTCGAGAGTACCCCTTTAAGTTAGCACTCACAGGGTATTGCTACAAATTGTGCAACGCCTTCTGGCTTGTTAAATGCCGATCGAGGATTCAACAAATTGACAGAACGGTCACAGTTGCTGCTGAAAGTAAACGACTGCAGATGATGATGTTGTTGATAATTGCATAAATTTATTGTCAACAACGCCGGTCACGCATGGCAACAAGAGCCGTCTAAACAGCGGGCCAAAACAGCTCGGAATCTCCTTATCATAACTGTGGAGGTAATTCAGTCGAGTGACGGTAGCAAAAGAATTTTGTAGTGCGCGAAAGGGATCGATAAGCTAGAGGTAGAAAGAGAGGCAGGGAGAGTTAGAGAGAGACGAAAATAAATATGAAATATATGCACAAAAGAAAACGAAATTAAAAGACGCAAGAAGAAGAATGAATGAGATAGGGATACGCGTCACAACACGTCGCAACGCGTCGCAACGCGTTGCATTCCTTCTTATTCCATTTCATTCCACATTCAACATTCACCTGCTACTTTCGAAGGGTTTTTTTTTATGTTTTTTATTTTACTCATTCTTAACTTTTACTGTCTGTCTGGCAACATTAAAAAATATGTCGATGGCATTGTGTGTGCCTTGGTTGCAATTTCAACTGTTGATGCAACACACACACACACACCCATACACCTCTTTGAAACAGCTGTGCAGACATTTTAAGCAGCTAGTCATCAGGCTGTCGTCGTCAGCTTTTGGGTTTGGGCCACGTCTGCGTCTCCTTCATTTGGGCCAAGCAGCAATTCATGCATCTGAAAGGGAAGGTATCACCATTGTGGTGGGGGGTTAGCGGGGTAAGGGGGCATACAGTGCTAAGGTGCATGAGACAGACAGCGTCTAGTCATAGACACATTCTGCCCCGTGTTTGGTATTTACCAACAACCTTTGTCTGTCCAACTGCAACACAGTCGCGTCTGCTCGCCTTCCCAACGCTCTATGCCCCTCCTGCTCTCTCTCTCTCTCACACACACTCTCTCCCTCTCTAACTGTCTGTCTAGCATTGGTTTTACTTAACTGTCTGACTGTCTGTCTTTCTGTCTGTCTGTCTGTCTTGCTGGCTCCTTCTGATTGCAAGCTTTTCATTTCATTTAGCGTCACTTTCGTCTACAATTCTAGCGGCTAGCAAAAATGTAGAAAGACTGAAAAAGATGCAGCAAGTTTCTGAAAGTTTCAGTAGGTTTCAGTAGGCTTTCGGAACGAAGTTTTTATATACAAATCCACGATAGTTACAGAAAATCTTTTACATATTCCGAAGCGGGACATAAATATAATATGTACTGCATACTTAAAAACCCTAGTCATATTAGCTCTCATTGGCGATACCTACAAACTTAACAAAAATACAAAAGTTTCCAAATTTCTGGTAGGTATTGTCCCAGTAGGCCCAAAAGGGTTAAGTACGAAAAGTCAGCGAAGCTCCTTAAACTCTATATATATTTTACAATGCTTATTATCATACGTTTTAAAATGAATCAAATTAAATCTTATATACAGTGGAATCCGGTTATAACGACACTCAAGTGGCCGACGATTTTACGTCGTTATACCCGGTCGACGCTTTAACCGAAACGAGCAAAGAAAAAAGCTTGTATGGGGACCAAACAAGTCATCGAATTTTCGTCGCAATGACCGGACGGACGCTTTAAGCGGAGTCGTTATAACCGGATTCCACTGTATTATATAAATAAATGTATAAAAAGTGTTAGAAAAACTTATTTAATAAGTTATATTAGTATTCAGGCTGCTTTACACTTAATAGAAAGCTTAAAAGCTCAAGGTTATCAATTTTACGAACGGTGTTGTCCGTAAAAGAGCTTACAAAATGGTTCATACAAATATACCAAGCTACACTGTGAATATAATGTATGAACTTGTTTACCTAAAAATAAAAAAAAATCCTAAAATCTAAATAAAATTTTATTTTAAACAAAATTAACTTGTACGAACCTCAGCTGCATCAAAAACACAGTTTCAAAAGCTTTAAAAGTTTGTAAATAAAATTTAAAGCGAGCTTAATTGCTGCTGCTGTGTAAGTTTAAGCTTTAAGGATATTGAACTTGAAAAATGGCCAGACAAAGCGCACAGCGTAGACAGACAAAGAAAGTGCTAAAGGGAGACGCAGAGAATGAGAGAGAGAGGGGGAGAGGGAGAGAGAAAGAGGAGAGGAGAGGACAGCAGCAGTGGAAGCTGCTGACATTGAGGCAACCTACTTATGAGTCAGAGTAAAAGTTTTTCAATGCCACAGCAAAAGTTTCAGTTGCTGCCTCCCATCAACATGTAGATAAAGTTGATAGAGATGCCGCATGCCGTGCCTCATGCCTCATGCCTGATGCTGCGTGCAGCTTGTTGCAACTAGATTAAAATATGCTTCAAGAACAGCAGCAGCAGCAACAACAACAATAGCCAATAAACATGGCAGGGTCGTGATGACGTCATGTGCCACAAAAGTTTGCGAAAAATTCAACTTTGTAGGGTGTTTGAGTGTGTGTGTGTGTGTGTGTGTGTGTGTAAAGCTCATAATTCAACCGTTGACATTGTCGTTTTGACTTTTCAACGTCATAATTAAGCGTGCCACATGTTGCAGCAGCAGCAACAACAAAACTTTCTATGCATGTGTTCAGCCCTCTCCCTCTCCCTCTCTCTACCTCTGTTCTCTGGCACTTGCTGTCTCCCTCGCTCTTGTCTCGCATTGCACTTGTTCTGCAGGGCTCTTGAAGGCAGCCGCAGACAGTTGCCAGACTTTTTGAGACAGACAACAGCAACAACAACAACAACAATCCTTGACTTTGGCAATGCCGAAACCTTTCCACGTTGTTGCTGTTGTTGTTGTTTTGGTTGTTGTTGTTTTTGTTATGCAACAAATTGTGCACTTGGTAATTAAAATAGTGAAAGTTTCACGTCAAAATTTGTTGCGAGTTTGTGCTGCACTCTTTCTCCCTCACTCTCCCTCCCTCTTTCCCGCTCTCCCTTTCCCTCTTCTCGACATTTGTCAAAGCCTACATTTGAGCTTTTCGGTTAGTTTGCAGTTTGTTGTTGTTTGTTTTGTTTTTTGTGCTCCTTAAATTGTTTTCACTTAAGTTAGGGTTTGTATTCCAGAAGCAAAATCAGGTTAATGTGCAACTCATACAGAAAAAGGGTGACCGTACTGCATAATGTAGCTAAAAATCAAAGAAAATTAGGAAATTTTAAAGAAATTTACACAATTATAAATGACTTACGGCTATACCTAGTATAATTAGTATTGTTTATTAGTATTATTATTTATTATAAATAATTTAATGATTAGAAATTAAAGCTATAGAATAAACTGATAGGTTTACGTTGAAATTCATTTCGAATGAAAGCTTTGGTAGGATAATTTAAGCTATAAACTTAACGAAAACAAAAACGTTTTAAGAATTAAGGAAGAATAATAAAATTCGAGCTGTAAAAACGTTAGAAGTCTTTAAAAACCTCTGGAAAATGTATGACATGATATCAAAACGATTGAAATAAAATTTACTTTTTATACCCTTGCAGAGGGTATATTGTTTTTGTCACGAAGTTTGTAATGCATTGAAGGATGCGTTTCCGACCACGTAAAGTATATATATTCTTGATCAGCAACAACAGCAGAGTCGATATAGCCATGTCCGTCTGTCCGTCTGTTTCTATGGTAACGAGTCTCTCAGTTTTCTTAATGAAACTTGGTACAGATGTGTATTCTCTCTGCACGCAGATCATTTGTAAAAATCGGACAGATCGGACCACTATATCATAAAGCTCTTATAGGAACAATCGGTCGAAATGCATCAAAATGTATGAATATTTTCGGTGTCTATTGACCGATTTCAACGAAATTCTCGGAGAATCAAATCGTTCTCCGACTGTTGACCAAATTTTATCTACATCGGACTTCTACATCATATAGCACCCATAGAAATAATTGGTGATTGAAACCAAATTAACGCAATATTCTTGACTGCAAGTAAAATAAATACTGTTACTTTATCAACATGTGTAATTATTACTTGAAAACATCTACCACTCAGGACAAATATAGCCTATAATCCACCTTTAAGTAAGGACAAACCAGGACACCTAGAACCTGAAAATTAATTTCGGTTTAAGTTTTTTATAATATGCCATCAAATATTTTTTAGGTCTCTCCATTAAAATTCGTTACTAAAAGGGTTAATTAGATAATGAATACATAACTAATACTTTTAAATCAACTTTTACTACCACGACATTTTTCTAATTTTTCCATCTCTTCCCCCTTTTTCAGCATATTCTTCAAAATTCTAAATTTCAACGAAGAAGAAAGCGTGTAAAACTTAAAGAAAATCTTATTCGAAATCTCGGCGAGTCGAAAAACAACTCAGCAAAAAGTTTATCGACACAAACAGCAACAACAGTTACAAGAACAACAACAACAACTACAAGAACAACAACAACAACAACAAAAGAAAACACGCTACAACTCTGGCAGCGCTCTCTGGCTATTGAAAACCAACTCTCTCACACTCATACACACACACACACACACGCCCATACACGCACACATATGCACTCTCTCTCAGCAAGAAAACTTGACGAAATCTTTGCAACCAACTGGACCAATTCAATTTTTATCGATAACAACAACCAAATTTAATACAACTATCAAAAAATAAAAAAAATTAATAAAAAAAAGCAAAACGAAGCTGAAAATGTTTACAAATTAAACAGATTTATTTCAAGAAAAAGAAAATCTCTCGAGCTCGAACTCCAAAACTCTTAAATCAAATTCAAATTGTGGATATTTTTCGGACATAACAGTGTTGTTAAACGCTCGCAGCAACAGTTTTCAGTGTGCAAAAAGTGCTAACGATTCAAGACAAAACAAATCCAAACCAAAAGCGACAACAAACGAAGCTACAACTCCAACAACTGCTGCAGCGACCACTTCAACTACAAACAACAACTACAAGAGCTACAACAACAATTACAACAACAATTACAACAACTAACACACCAACGACACAGAAGACACGATCCCGACAAACAAGAATAACAAATCAATTGAAAATTGCAACTTATGGATTGCTGGACGGGTAACGCCCGACTGGCGAGTGTTTTAGTTTAAGGTGAGTCCCTCAAAAGTATTTTAAACACAACTTTATTTGAGTCATTATGGTAAAAACTTTTTTTCATCTGTTGAAAACATTATTATATATATTTATATATAATTATACATTATTATTGGGACAATGAATTTTACTCCTGTAAAATGTACGCTATAAGCCACATAGTCAACAAATGTCCCTATCTCTGATAATTTTTAAGAGGTGTCTTCGTAATTTTGATATGGGTTTGGAATGAATTTTAGCACATAATCTATTATGCCTTTTTTTCTGGTGTACTTGTTTTTTTTAGTATTTATTTTCTATAAAAGTATTTACTCAGAAAGAAGCTGAAGTGGTTTAAAAATAATGTTCAATGTCCGGAAATTTAGTTTAAGCAATTAAAAATAAATTTGTCAACAAAAATTTATTTTTAATTTAAGTAACATTTTTATATTATTCATATTTTCGCTTAATTTTACAACTTGAATTAAATCGTTAATATTATTTACAAATTGAATTATAACTTAAGTTATAAGTGTTACGGGAGGCAATGGGGGTCAGGTCCACATACGGACACGAACCTACAGATTGTAAAGTTCTATTTGTGACAAGACGGCAGCTTAGATATCTGAGCTACTGTGATCCGTACTTTTGTTTTGGAATGATTTTAAAAACAAAACATTTTATGTGTAAATAGAATCTTAAATGTTAATAGAATTGAATTTTTAAACAAAATTTGTTTACTAATTTAATTTCTTAAATTGTTGTTAATTTAACTGTAGTTTCTTGACAACTTGAATTACACTATTTATAATATTTTCTATTAGGGTTATAATTACAAGTAATAAGTGATACGGTTAGAAATTATTGTTCAGGGTCCACATCCAGATTAGAACTCATAAGAGCATGAAAGTTCTCAGCTGTCAGGTCGGCAGCTTAGTACTCTGAGCTATTGATACGGGCGTTAATAGAAGTGAAGAACATTACCGAGAATTAATTTATATTTACATATATGTTGAGCAATCAAATGTATAGCCTATTTTAAGGCGTTGGTGCGGCTAAAAAACTTAAGTCAACTATATGTAAGGCTTAATTCCTTCACGGTTGATAAAACGGAAAACTTTTGGTAATTAATACTTATAACTCTTATAAGGACGACTACCAACACTACAATTTCTTACCCCTAAAGACAGGCGGTGCCATAATAGATTAAAAATTTATTTCAACGCAAAATATTATATAATCATATACAGTAAAGCCTGACTATAACAGACTTTAAGAGCAAAATCATCGTGAGACCTTTGATTTTAGAGGCGAGTTCATTTGCAAACTGAATGTATTTGAGTACTGAGTAGAGTGGGCGTGTCAGCTGTCAAGCTAATGGTGTGAGTGTTTATATGTGTGTGCATGTGGGTTTCAGATAGTGCAATCAACGCACACACACACACACACACACACACACACTGGCATTCTTCAGCCTCTACAGGCTAATTAAAGCAATTTTGGCAAGTGCTCAAAGTAAAAAATAAAAAATAAAAGAGTAGAAAACAAAAATTTGTGTTTTCAATTAAAATTGAAACCTTCGCCATGTTCACTCATTGTGCACACACACACACATACACTGGGGTTTTATGTATTTGTGTGCCTCTTAAACATTTTTTTGCCGAGATCTTTGCATTCACTTCCCATTGTCCAAAAAAAAAAAAAAAAACCCAAATCGCAGACGTCGCTCACTTCCGCTCGACGACAACAACAATGGAAGTTTTTGTTGTTGTTGTTGTTGTTGTCATGCATTTTGGGCTCGGTCTAAGCCAATCGGTTCCGATACGATCCGTTTCTGGCGCTGACCTTGGCCTTCACATTTATTTACTTATTTACTTTGCTCAACTCTTTTTTTTTTTCTCCCTCATGTTATTTCTTATTTACTTTGCATTTGAATTTATTTCTGTATTTTTTCGGTATTTTTTCTGTATTTTTTCGGTATTTTTTTTTTATTTGCATTAATTTTGCCGCGGGGTTTCACTTTGACATTTTCCCAGGCGCCAAATGCGTTGGCTCATTAATAAAACGTTAACACCGTTAAATTGCAAACTGCAAAAATTAACGCCTAATTGATGAAATGGCAAAAGACAAATAAAGAAAGCAGACGAGAAGCGAGCAGAAGATAGAGAGAGCAGTGGGGAGTGGAGAAAGGAGGAGGCTAAGGGTTATTACTATTGATTGAAAAGCATGGCAAAGTGACTGCAATGACTGCAGCTTCCAGCACGAAGAGCAACAGTAACAACAACAACAACAGCAGCAACAACACTAACAACAACAACAACAAGTTGCAATTTATGCGCAGCGTGACAAATCAATTTTACTGTAGTCATTTTTAGAGAGTTTTGCCATCGTTTTCTACGTTTGTTGACAGCAATGTTTGTTGCGTGATCAGTGCTCCCTCCTACCTCCTCCCTACTTCCACCTCGTACCCCCTCCAGCGAGGGGCTGCCGAGGTGGGCAAATAGGTTGGCGGTTTCGCACGCTCGAAACACAGCTAAGAGCGCCGTTATCATCAGCATAAATATGTGACATTTACGAGTAATGGCAAATGACGTTGCCTAGCTAGCTTATACAACAACAACAGCAGCAACAACAACAACAGCAGCAACAACAACAACTGCAGACAACAACAGCAACAACGCTAGTAAATAGTTTTCATATTGCAGTTGCAGTTGAAAGGTTACAACTTTTGTGTGCAACCGATTGTTGCAATCGTTTGCCAAAAAACCAAACCCTCAAAATCGTGTAGTTTCGCAGTTTGTGTGAGCTTTGAGGTGCTTTAAAGCTCGAAATGGCAGTAGTTTTATACACACTGCTCTAAAGCTTACAAAGTACAGAGTTAACTCATTAAATGTGCTTTGAAACCCTTTAAATAAATTTAAAATTGGATTAATGAGGCACTGATGTTTGCGGCTATGTGGATGTTATGTTAGCTTATAAAGCTGCTTTCTTTTAAGCAACTTTTGTCAAACTAAAACTTAATTTACATTAAACTTATTGAAAAATGATTATCAGACAGAAATATTGAACTGTAGTGAAAGCTCTTTTGCGCCCAAGGGAGCTGTCCGCCTAAGAGAACGGATTTTGTATGAAAATCATGCAAAAAAACCAAACCTAAGGCAGCTGTCCACCTGAGGGAGCTGTCCGCGAGTAGAGCTTTCCTTTTTGGCTTGTATACTTGAAGTCTTACAAGCTCAATAAACAAACCCAACCACTGAAAGTACTTTTACTATCTATATGTGTTTTCTTAACTCACTTTACTATTAATCCAATTTATACATAATATTTAATAATTTATTATTTATTTTAAACTTGTACATTGCTTTAGTTTCCCTTTACCATTTGCAACTTTTGCAAACTTCTCTTTTCACTCGTCTTTGTCTCTGATCTAAATTGATTGATTGTTATCGGGTATGGCAAATGTTGAAAGCGTTTGAATTAAAGCTCGTCTTAAATATATATACATAACTATATACATATATAGTCAAGGCTGCAATTAATTATGCCAAAAACTGAATTTGATCTTTTGCGACAATCTTTTTGCATATTTGAACATAATTCAATGTTGAAAGTATTTTAGTTTGGCATAAAAGTGCTTGGATTTTAATCAAATTGTTGAATCAACGATTTCTAAACGAAATGTTGACAGGTAATATGCAGTTAAACTAAACCAGGTGGTAAAGTTATGTCAAAATAACTGAAACATATTTCATTTAAAAGCACAAAGTCTTTAAAAAACAAAACTTGCTCCAATAAATAGTGGGTTTTAAATAGTAGATATATTTATGAAGTTTTAAGAGGTGTGAAAAAATTATTTACTACTTAAAACATTTTCTTTTTGACTGGTAGGATTGATACGTTGATAGATAAATAATAATATGATATTTAGAATACTTCATAACTATATATAATTTACAATTATTTATTTATATAATACAATTCCTATTAAGTAACTTGAGAAGACAGTACTAATTATATAATATGTTAAGACTTTTGTGTTTATTGAATTTATTCGATCAAGTCACACATTCCATAGAAACGATTGCTAGAAAATTCAACACAAATATAAAGTTCTGTCCAAGTTTTGTATACAAATGAATATTATATACAGTGAAAGCTACTTTGTCCGGCCAGCCACGTTTCTAGTATTTTTGACCGTAGCTATATGGTATAGAAGTCCGATTTGCATGAAATTTAGTCAACAGATGGGACACGATTAGAAATTGATTCTTCATGAATTTCGTTGAAATCGGTCAATAGACACCGAAAATGTTTATACAGTTGCATGCATTTCAACCGATTGTTCCTATGGGAGCTATATGATATAGTGGTCCGATCTGTCAGATTTTTACAAATGATTTGCGTGCAGAGGGAATACACATCTGTACCAAGTTTCATTAAAAACTGAGAGACTAGTTCGCATAGAAACAGACGGACAGACAGACGGACATGGCTATATCGACTCGGCTGTTGATGCTGCTGATAAAGAATATATATACTTTATGTGGTCGGAAACGCCTCCTTCAATGCGTTACAAACTTGGTGACAAAAACAATATACCCTCTGCAAGGGTATAAAAACTATAAGGGAGCAGTCCACCTGAGGAGGCTGTCCGCGAGTAGAGCTTGGAACAATTTGATGATGGAAATTTAATTTAATTTTTATATTGACATGTAAACTATGCATTTTCTTTAGCATCATCTTGTGCAGCTTTGCCGATTTTCTTGGTCATTTCTATAGATTTATAGTAAGCTTATCAAACCATGTGAGCCACGCACAGTGGCACCAAATCACAGCAAAATGCGGCCCCTGAGACTTGACGCAATCACAGTTGTTCAATGGGCACGTTCCACAATAAACAATTAAAAGTGAATTGTTTGTAGTTTTGTTTTCTACATATTTATTTATGAAATGCAATTGGCATTAATCATTTGGCGTGTGAGTTGCGTGCTTTTACCGCTTGTTGTTGTTTTTGCTGTTTCTGCTGTTGCTCGTTATAAAAGATGGCGCCACACGCGTTTTGCGCCCATATGGCGGGGCGTGGCAGCGTGTCGATGTGTCTCTGTATGCAATTCAAAGCACAATTTAGCACGCGTTTTCGATAAAAAAAAAAGAAAATGATAAGAGCACACTTTAAGAGTGGACTGAAATAGACCCTGTAGTAGCAATTTTTAAAATATTTTTAGATAATTTTTCTTGCTTCTTTTAAAGTTTTCAAAATTTAATTAGAAAATTTCAGTGTAAACCAAAAAATAAAATTTTTATTTTGTGCTTTTAGGCGTCGAAAAAATTTTTAATATTTTTATAGGTTTTTTATAGAGTATTCTTATACTAAGAGGTACCCAAGTTTAGCTACTCTAAGTTTTTGCAGTTTTAATAAATTTTTTGTAATTATTACTTAACGTCATAATTGCAAATAGTTCAGTTTGCACGCATACGTAACGCAATGTACATGGCACGCACACATTAACACGTACACGTACACGTATGCGTATGCGTAACATTTGCATTGAATGCGGAAGAAAACGAGTGAATGAATCAGACAGCAGATAATGAATGACAAAGAGCGACTGGGACAGAGAGAGTGAGGGAGAGAGAAAGAGAGGGTGGTAGACAAGATGTGAAAGAACGTTCTAAAAGCTGCTGACTGAAAGCTAAACAAAATTCATTTAATTGAATGAATTACTGAAGGTCAAGCAAACTGAAAAAAAAAAAAAAAACAAAACAAAACAATGTTAGTATGAATAGGAATTAAGAGGATTAAAAAAAAGGATTGGTTAAGAAACTAAAAGAAAAGTAAGGAGTAGAATTTTAAATAAATTATTTAATCAAGTTAAGCAAATGTTTAAAAACCAAAATTCAAAGAAAAGAGAATTCGAGAAGCACGAAGGAAAGAACAAGTTCAAAAGACTACACTTGAGCGACCCGACTATAAACGACCCCGTGCTCATTCTTGTGCCGATTTTACTATGAAAACGAGCACATTTTGACCGATTGGTCCTATGATAACTGTTGAATATAGTTGTCTGATTCAAATCTAACTTGATAAGGATGGTTTAAATCATACACATTAAATGTGAGTTAAGTTGAGAACGCTTAACTAACACTAAATGTCGTCATACAAGTGTCCTAATTTCGACCGATTTGTGCTTTGAGAGCTATAGCCCGATACGGATCAAACTGAGTGGGGATAGAAATAATGGTACCATACACATAATATGGAAATGAGTTTACGAGAGCTCTAATAGTTCCTCAAGTTAGGGTGTTATGAACAAGTTTTTTTTTGCAATTTGCTCGGGAAGAGCACATGAGAGTAAGAGAGAATGTAAAGCATTATAATTGATGAAAAAAGTGAAAAGTGACAGTTTACCATTTAATAACTATCAGTTTATCATTTAATAAATTTCTTTAAATTAAATAAGAAACTCTAATTTAATTTTTAAACAAAAAGAGTAAATAAAACGCAGACAGAAGAAAAAAAAAAGTATAAACAGAATAGTAAAAGAAAAAAATTAAGAAAAGTTTTAAATCTAAAAAATAGAAAAAAGACACATCATAAAAATAATTAAGAAAATTAACAAAAATCAAATAGGGAGAAAAATAAATTACTTGGCGAAAGAAGGCGAAAATCGTAAAAATTAAAAAAATTTTAACAAAAAGAAATCACAGTGAAAATAAAAGTCTGCGAAAAAAAGAGAGGAAAACTAAGCACTGAATTCAAAGTAAAAGTAAAAGACAATAAATAAAGCAAAAAATAAAATAAAATAGACTAGAAAACAAATAAAAGATATACAAAACGAAAACTTAAAAAAATTATTTATTTAAGCTAACAATAAATCGATAAATCTAAAGTCGATATCGATAGCACAGAGTGAACTGAATAGAAAACCAAACAAAAAAGTGAACATAAAAAAAAAGAAAAATTCCAAAATAAATCAAATATTTATTAAGTTTGTTTTCGTGCTCCTTCACCTCCTACCCCTTCACCCCCTGCCCCTCTCTATCGTATGATAAAATGCCAAACTTATTTACACACACAACCTTGAAGATGTGTGTGTGTGTGTGTGTGTGTTAGGCGTGTGTTCCGTTGTCGTTTGCTGACAAATGCACAAAATGCATGACGCCACTGGTGCGAGGGGTGGGTGGGGTAGGCGTGGGGGCGGGGGTAGGTCTGCGGTTGGGACTGTGGGTGGGTCATGGGGGCGTCGCGGGTGGCTTGACGAAGCGCGTGCGAAACGCAAGAAGGAAGTGATTAATAAGCAAGCAAAGGCAAACAAAATGTGTGAAAGAAAATGAAAAACGAAAAGAAAAACAAAAAGAAAATGAAAATGAAAAAGGCAGCAAAAGTTTTGCCGGCAGTTTAAGAGACCGCAAAGAGACCTACAAAAATGCAAATGCAATGAGCGAAAGAGAAGGAAGTGAACGCAAGAGAGAGAGAGAGAGAGGGAGTGCAAGCGGGAGAAGCCACAGAGCAAGTGAGAAGTGCAGCGCAGTGAGAGCGTGCGCATGTGTTGCAGCAGTATGGTAACCCTAAAATAGTCAACTCTTTGTGTGTGTGTGTGTGTGTGTGTGTGTGTGTGCGTGAGTGTTATCGTTCGCACTGCAAAAAACTGCAAACTATAACGCAATTATATACAAAAGGCCCTCCCTTTGCCGCCCCTCCCTCGCACACCCACTCTCCCTCTCTCTCTCGCACTTGTGCTTCAACTGCTGCTCACCTACGACTCATTACCCGCTTCGCTTAGTTCGCCCACCGCCCCCTGTCGTCTCTTTCACACTCGTGCGCGCTCTCACTCGCACCTCAATTCGTTATTGCATTTTGCGTGCATCAATTATTGCGCATTTCTCAGTTGCGTTGTTCAATTGTTGTTGTTGTTGTTGTTGTTGTTGTTGTTAAATTGTTGTTACTCTTTATCTGACAGCCGCCTTCTAATTTACACAACAACTACAACAATAACAACATAGCTACACACACACACACAAACACACACATTTATTGTACAATAACTAATGCATAACATTAGCTGAACAACACCATAAACCAACAGCAGTAGCAAGTTGAACTGAGAGTGCCCAACTCTTAAATACCCTGCACTTACTTAATGTCATTTAAACAAACTTATTATTTATTTAATATAATATATTATTTATTATTAATATTAATTCTTTAAACTAACATCAGTAATTTAAATTTAGTTTTATATAAATTATTAGATTTACTTTCAATTCATCTGATTTCTAAAAACTACTTAAACTATTGTTTGTCTGGCATAAAAAAAACTTAATTTTTATTACACACATTTTAAATATTTTTATTTTAATTTTTATTAAAACACTTTACAGAGTTATATCAAAAATATTGGAATAATTGTTTAAAATAAAAAAATAATTTCTTTCTAAATTTAAGTTCAATTTCTTTTATTATTTAAAAAAAAAAAAAAAACTTTTTTTTTATTTTTGTAGTAAATGTAAGTACTTATTTTAATTAAATACATTTACTACATAAGTAAATAAAAAATTTTAAAAATAATAATAAAAGATATTAAACCGAAATTTAGTTTAGAAGGAAATAATTTTTTTTATTATAAACAATTATTCCAATATTTTTCATATAAATGTGCTACGTGTTTAAATAAAAATTAAAATAAATACGTACGTGAAATGCTTTTGAAATTTTAAAAATGTTAAAATGATTATTAAAATCAGTCAATAACCCAATTGAGTTGACAATTTCTTAACAGTTACAGGTTTCAACATATCTTTACATTAAATAAAATAAATGTTTTTTTTTTTTATATATTTAATGCATTGCTAACATTAACTCTTTTTCTGCATAATTGAATGCTATACATAGTATGTTAAAAATATAGTAAAGAGCAAAATTTCATTTTATAAAAAGATTAAATTGAATTAATTTATTTTTAATGGTTATGAAAAAAAAATTCAGACCTTAAATATATTTTTAAAATAAAAACAATTTTTTTTTTTTTAATTTAAATAATTTTAAAACTTATTTAAACAAGGTTTTTAACCATCAATTAAGTACAAAAACTAGTTTTCTTATAATAAATTATATTATTATTTTTTATACTCTCTGCAAGAGTATATTGGGTTTGTGCAAAGTATGTAACAGGCAGAAGGAGGCGTGGCAGACCCCATAAAGTATATATATTCTTGATCAGCGTCACAAGCCGAGTCGATATAGCCATGTCCGTCTGTCCGTCTGTCCGTCTGTCTGTCTGTCTGTCTGTCTGTCTGTCTGTCTGTCCGTCTGTCCGTATGAACAAACAGATTTCAGAGATGGTAAGAGCTACAAGTTCGAGCTTGGTGTCAATCGATCACATATTTAGTCAGTCAATACAAGAATCTTTTTTTTTTTCGATGCCACGCCCCATTCGCCCACAATGAGCAAAAAACTAGACACACCTCGGAAAAAATCGGTGTTTCCGGAGAATATTTCAGTAACTATGGCACCTAGGATCACCAATTTTGGTATGGAGCGTTCCTATCGACAGATTAAATGCCTTGCCATTTAAAATTTTGGACTGCCACGCCCCTTTTTCCCACAATACATAAACAACTTTCGTTCCGTTTTTAGGCATTGGTTCATATAGTACAGCATTGTAATTGCATAATTCGAGTGGAGGCTAACTATTTCAAACTATTCCTGGAAGGTGCATTAAAATCGGTCTATAAACAAGAAAACTAGAAGCGTTACAATATTGATAATTGAACGCAATATCACTAATGAGTGCGAGCGAGACAGAAACGTTTTCTCGGCTTGTGTGGCGGCAGCGCAGCCCGCAGTCGCTGGCGGCGCCAAATACACACATACATATGTAAGAACACATATAATGTCAAACGTATGTGTATTCGCATACAAACAAACAGATGTATGTGTGATTATGCTTAGATTGTTTTTGTTTCAAAGTGTTTTAATGCAAGTAATAGATATTGTAATATCTTGATACCGATTTTAATAATTTAACCGGGAAAAAATGCAGAGAGTATTATACGGTTGGGCGTGCTCGACTGTACTTTTCTTTCTTGTTTTAACTTAATTTTTGCAAACGGATCAAATAATTTGATTTTCAAAACTACAATCAATTAATAATTTCAATGTGCTTAAGCTGCAAAATGTAAAAACTTGATATATTCCCAAAAAGTAGCTAATTTCCTAGTGTATACGTTGCGTATGCGTGTTGCGCTGCTTTACTTTGGCCTGCTGAGAAACGCCTAGAGAGGCGCACAACGCTTCGCTGCGTGACAGTTGCTCTGTGACTGTGGCTGACTTTTGAGCTAATAGCTTGAAAAAAGCCAAAAAAAAAAAAAACGAAAAAATAACGACAATGTTGACATGCAAGCCATGGCTGACCCAATGTGAATTAGCATTTTGAGTGGAGCTGAGAGGGGGGAGGAGGGTGTATCCGCTGGCGACTAGGGGGCGGCAGAGGGAGCTGCAGGCCAGGTGCCAATTGCAATTTATCTGATCGCTCTGGGTACAGTTGACGCCCCACAAAAAACATCAGCAAAAAACAATGTGGACATGTGGACACACAGACAGAGGCTTGCGTGTTGTGTGTGTGTGTGTGTGTGTGTGAGTGTGTGTGCAATTGTGGATTAATTATAACCAAGGACTCACAAGATACGAACAAAGATACAAATGTATCTGCGCTCGTATCGCGCGCAGTCTGTGTATCTTTGCGTGTGTGTGAGTGTGTGTGTGTGTGTGTGTGTGTTGTGTATGCAATTTCCGTTGGGCCAGAACAAGGTTAATTCAGTTAGCCATTGTTGCTGTTGTTTTAATTACGCTTAGTTACATAATCATTTCCAGCTGATGACACGCACTCGCACACACACACACACACACACACACACACACACTCGCACACACACAACAAATTATTCATTTATTTATTTCATTCTTCTTCGTCTGCTTTCCATAATATTTTTTAATATGTGGAGCTTAGGGAAAACAGTGTTGAAACCCGTTGACAACACCCAAAGCACTCTATTTAAAAAAAAAAAAAAATTTTTTTTTAAAAAGTAGGGGAAGAAGAAGAAGAGCAGTAAAAATAGTAGCCATAAAATTTCTTTCGCTTGTTTTATGGCATTTGATAAGTTTAAAGAGCTAAAAAAAATATAAAACACGAATCCGGTTCCAACAACTTTCTTGCTAAACAAGAAACAAAACTTAACTTAAAAAAAAAATAAATAAAAAACAGTGAAAAAAAATAAATTAAAATAAAATACATCAAATATAAGGGGCTAACTAAGTGTGTGCACACACATGTGTGTGCTTTGTATGTGCCATGTCACAGCGCTACAAAAGAAAGAGGCAAAAAAAGTACAATGGAAAAGCTGCTGTGGAGCGAATAGGTTGTAAAAGACCCTGTACTTACTAAAGGCAAATAAACTGCTTTTTTGAGTGTTCTAAGATCTCTGGTATCAACAAGTAGCAGCAGCAGAAGAAATACAGTGGAGTTCGGTTATAACGACTCCGCTTAAAGCGTCCGTCCGGTCATTGCGACGAAAATTCGATGACTTGTTTGCTCCCCATACAAGTTTTTTTTTACTTTGCTCATTTCGGTTAAAGCGTCTACCGGGTATAACGACGGTCCCTTAAGTGTCGTTATAAACGGATTCCACTGTACTTATATTCTAGTTTACTACTTTATTCACACACCTTTTTCTGATCAACTGTATGGACCCTGCTTATCTTTTAATTACTGGGTCGCAAAAAAAACACAAACTACAGCTGCGGCAATTAGATGTTGAAATTTCACCAACAAAGCGCCGCTTGAGAACTAGCGACAACAGCAACAACAGCAACTGCTCACAACAACAACTGTAACAACAACAACAACATCAACCGTCCACAGCGAACATCATCGGTCATTGCAAATTTCCCATGGCACTCCAAGAACTTTCGAAAGTTTTTATTCTGTTTTGGCCAATTTTTTTTTTTTTTTTTGCACAGAAAACTGCATAAATTTGGCATAAATAATGAATTCTTCAACCTCTCGCCGCGTCTGCTTCCCCGCCTCCGCCGATATTCCCCCACCCACCTCCCCAATGCGTTTGAAAAATAGTTGGCAAAAAATGAGATACAAGAAAACACAGAATCGACTGTCGATCTCAAAGAAGATGAGCAGAAAAGATAAAAAAAGTAGATGGAGCAAGGCAAGTAGAGGTAAAAAGACAGATAGAGAGAGAGAGAGAGAGAGAGAGAGAGAGAGAGAGAGGGGGGAGGAGAGTATAGCAGAGAAAACGAAGTTTGATCGTTGATTAGATGCGCTGTAAGACAATTAATATTAATTTTCAATATTCAAACTAATCACAAGTTTTTGTTGAATTTTAAGTACAGCTCCATAAAGAAAATAAAAATATTTTAAATTTAAATAATAAATCTTTAGTATTACATTTTTAATAATTCTTCCTCTGAAATTTTTCACTTACTAATTATTGCTTAAAAAATTATAAAAAATTATAAAAAATTCGAAAAATATTCCAAAAAGCGATAAATGTTAAGCACTCCAAAGGCACAGAGAGTGCTTAACTTCCCTTTTCTTCTTCTGCAGCAGAGAGTGTCTGCCAGTCGAGCACCCGCATTGCTTTTTTTGTTGCTCTTTTTTTTGCGTTATTTGGCAAACTTTTTATGCGGGCGGCAATTCGGTCAATCAATTGACACTTAACAAATGAAGCAGTGCAAGTGATAGATCAATGAATAATGAGGGAAAAGTACGCAAAGAGGAAGAGACAAAAGGAGGCAATGAATAAAATGATATAAAAAATAATGAATCTTAAATGTTCAGTAAAAATAAAAATAAAAATATTAATAATAATAATAATAATAATAATAATAATAATAATAATAATAATAATAATACAAATAATAATAATAATAATAATAATAATAATAATAATAATAATAATAATAATAATAATAAAAAATAATAATAATAATAACAATAATAATAACAATATTAATAAAAATAATAATTATCCATTTATTTCTTTTTTACGCCTTTCATTAATGACTAATGATATTAATTAACTAACAACTAATAATTAAACCATGATATTGCCTAAGCTCTAACATAACCTTATTAATGCCGTAGCAGAATCCAATCAAACGATCCACAACTGAAAAACTTCTCTTCGCGCCTATTTCCATGAATATTTCTATGCCTATGTCCAATTTGCTAAAAAATAAAAAAAAACTCAACACAAATTTGGCGAGTCTATTGAACTTTGTGTTACAAGAACAACGACAATAACAGCAGTAATAGTAACAACAACAACATTTGCGAAATGTTTTTGCGCAAACGCAGAAACACAAACACACACAAACACACACACACACACACAAGCTCACGCACTCAAAAGCATACGCATAAATAAAAGGCAAACGCAAAAAAGTTCATTGAACCTAAAGGCAAAGGCCCAATCTAGCTACCGTTGTTATTGTTGTTAGCTTCGCTAGAAAGATCAACGACACGCATAAAAATTGCCTGCAAAAGCAACAACACGCAGAAGAAGAACAACAACAACATAATCATAGGCATAGGCATAGGCCCGACCAAAGCGACGCGACGCGCACCGCACGCACAAAAAAAAACCGAAAGTCAACGAACTGTTGACGTCGCTGTCGACGCCGCAAACAACAGCAAAAACCCCAATTTGTATTTGCGAAAAAAGTGCGTGAGCCACGCGCCAACAACAAGAACACATAGGCATACAAAACAGAAAAAAAATTCGCAAGATCGCGCACGCACAGCAGCAACAACAAACACACAGGCAGCAGCAAATGAGGCCGGCCCCAAAAACAAAATACACAAAGCAGAAATGTTGCCAAAAATCCGAAAGCAGCGGCAGCAGAAACGGCAAAAACAACAACAGCAACACTCGCTTTGATATCTCTCGCGCGCTCTCTTTGTAGTTGCGCACGCATAATCGGCAAACGTTTTGTGGCGCTCTCTTTGTCTCTCTCTCACACGCCCGCTCTTTCAACATTTATATTTCAAAGTCAAGTTGAAGAGCACAAAAGTTGGCGGCCGTCTCTCTGTCTGCAGCTGCGTTACCTCTGTACGTGTGAATGCGTGCGTGTATGTGTGTGTGTGTGTGTGCTTGGCTGTGTGCTTTTGTTTCGTGATCTTTTTTTCGGCTAATTTGCGAATTCTCTTTGCGCTCGCTGCGCAGCAGCGGCTGGGCAGCGCTGCCATCAGCGTCGCTGTCGTCGCTTACGCAATTCGCATGTTTGCCAAACATAAGTGTGGCCCAACAGCAAGCGACAAAAAAATAAATAGCTTTCAATTTATCAGAAAAGCACAAGTAGCAAACGAAACTAAATAAAGCACACACACATGCACACACACACGCTCAAACACTCATTTGCCTTGCACTTGACGACGTGCATTGCAATCTATTGTACATGTTTATATGTATGTGTGTTTGTGTTATCACTTGTGTACAGTTGTGTGCATGCACTCACCGCACGCCGCGCCCACTGCACAGCCCTCCACGAGTTGAATTTAAGGCACGTACGCAGCTCGCGCTGCATGACATTAGAAAGAATTGAAGAGAAGCAAAAATGCAAAAAATATATAAAAAAGTAAATAAAATAAGTAATTATAAAAAAGCAGGCAAAATAAGTAACAACGCACGCAACGAGCACAGAAAAACAACTTTATATATGTACATGTGTAGAATGTATATAAATTTATATATAACTGAAAACTAGTGAACAAATAAAACTCAAAACATGCAACACAAAAAATGCTGCAAAAAACGTACTGCAAACAATTTGTATGTATTTGCCCATGTGTACACTGTACACACAGATACAGATACATGTAAATAAGTGCACATATCTATTTCCACGATTTTTTCTATCGTGGTTTTCACTAGTTTCATGACGCTAATAAATTCTTGGGAAATTTTGACTCCTCTTTCATTTAATTGCAATTATTAAATACATTTTTAGACCCTGTAATCGAAAAGAGTAAAGGGATCTACTTGGTTTGTCAGAAGACAAATGTGCGTAACAGTTAGAAGCAGGCTTTTCCAACCCCATAAAGCATATACATAAGTGCTTACTGAGCTTACTCCTGATCGGACTACTATATACTACAGCTCCCATAGGTCAAATCTGTCCAATATTACTTAGCTGTACGTTAAAATGCTCACTAGAATGAGCACGGGGTCTTTCCATGTCGCCTCGAGTATAGCCTGTCTAACTTATCATAATTAAGTCTCATTTATATAAATCCCATAGCTAATTAGTATACTTCAAATATGGCTCAACTAATTGATACAATCCATTTAAAGTTAACTTTAAGATTGTTTTAGAAATACTATTTTATATATACTATAGCTGAAAAAATATTCCTTAAATTGTTTTTCTTTTCATTTATACTTTCTATTTTGTTTGTGTAGTTATCGCACTTAATCGCATCAATATTTAAGTCTATGTTTCTTCTAAGAGTAGTTCATATCTATTTTTAATATTTTATATTTTGTTTGCTTTAGTTTGAATAACAAATTGGAGTCTTAAACTCTTTTAAATAAACATACATCGTATTAATCAAATTGATTACTGATGCTACGAAAAATTGGATATTTTAAGTTTGTATTTCATTTCTCACACTACACATTAAGGAAAGAAAATCAAGAATATTTTGTAAAAAATGTTTGATTAATATTAAACATGACTCGATTCATATACTTAATTTATGTACAAACTATACATAAATTCGTTACTAGTATCTAAAATTCATAAGAGACTTTATCTCAAAATGGACTTTAACAGGAAGTAAGTTTTTCTATATTGGCTTAGTGTTGTCTGGAACATAAAATTCGATTCGATTCGAACACAGATAAATAGTGATTCTCCGTTTAAATCAAAACCTGAAGATATCAGAAGTAGGATAAACCTGAGTGAGGAATACTTAAGACTCTCAAGTTGAGAGTTTCAGAAAATGTTTTACAGAATTGAATTTACATTTTTCATTTAAGCGCTTGATGGTTTTCTTAACTTATGTATCGTATAGTTTTATTCTAAATAAATATCTGCCAGACTTGTTTTAAGGAGAATAAATAGTCTACACGATAAATAAATAAATACTAGAATTAAACTATTATCTGCACTGTTGTATCACTTTTGTTGTTATAGTTTCTTAAACTACTCTATTAATTCAGCTGAAATTATTAGTTTACATATTTCGGGTTTATCTAGAACATAAACTGTTTACTGACACTGCCAGGTGGTAATGCCCCCATCAATAGAGCCAACCAAAGTATCGTCTTTCATCATAGTAGCTTTGCGTGTATTTATGAGCTGCATAGTTGCATAGTGACCTATAGCTTTAACCAACTGATCTGTGGTCAAAAGAAGTCTGTGATCTTTGGTCAAAAACTTAAGCACATATTGATTGCAGCTGTCTGAGGAAACTTTATTGGCCAACTGAAGCTCATGTAATTTGTCTTGTGTCGAACCTTTTGAACTGCATGCGAGGCGCCGCAATTAATCAATGCCAATAATGCAGCAGATGGAGCAATAGAGATGCCAAACTAAGTGCCCCCCCCTTCCCCCTTTGTCACCCCTTTTAGTATAAAAAACACTTCCGCTGAGTGCGTGTGGAGGGGGAGAGGGAGAAGCAGCAAAAACAAACCAGCTGCTGATAGGAAGACTAGTTTGCGAATTGCGAATACCGAAAACATATGTTGTTATCTGTATCTGTCAGATACGTAAGTGGGTCACACACACACGCACACACACACGCACACGCATACGCACATTTATTTGCTAATTCGCACGCACTCACACGCAACGAGCAGCGGGCTGCGTAAATTGCGTATACGCAATGTGTGTCAAGGACAGATATGTGCGAATTTTTCGTTGCTCTCTTTATGATTTTCAATGTTTAATTTTGCCGGCTGACGGCGTTTGCCGCTCGCCGCTGCCGCCGCTGCTGCTAAATTTAAATGACGCCGCGCCAGCTGGCAACAACAACAGCAACAGCAAGAGGCACCTACTGAACTAATTTGCGCACATTTTGCCCGCTTGTCTCTCAGTGTGTGCGTGCGTGTGTGTGTGTGTGTTTGTGTGCGTGTGTGTGCGTAGATAGCATTGAATTTCAACTGACTGGCAACCCGCTAGAAACATTTTCGCAACTAATATTTTTTCGTGTTTTTTTTTCATTGTTGTTTTTTTTTTTGTCGTTTTATTCGCACAACTCACGCCCACGGTCATGCCAAAGGTCAAACACACAACCAACTGCAAAAATTTCTCTTTTTAGTTTTTAGCAAACTTGACAGGCTTAATGGTTTCTTTTTTTTCTTAAGACATCACGTTTTAAAATTAGTGGCACTTAAATACTCTATCAACGTGACTATCGTTTTGGTGCGCCAAATAATGTTTGAAAAAAATTAAATAAATGTCAAATAGTAATAAAAGAAACTAAACTAAAATTAGGGTATGCCAATGAATAACATTTTTCGCTACAAATACTACTACAAATAAGAGATAACACTAAATTAAATAAATAAAATACTTGGTTTTTCAGTTTCTTTTTTAAAACCGATATTTTTTTTTATTGTATATTATTTTTCCTCTTTATCCATAAAAATTTAGCCATTAAAATGAAATTTAGTTTTAAAAAATTTTTTTTTTATTTTATAAATAATGGTAATGGTTATTAAAAATCAGTAATTTTTTGTATTATTTTAAAAATTAAAATTTCGTTTGCTTTTAAAACTAAATAAATTTAATTTACCGTCACCCAATGATATTGTAACAATATATTTAGCTTAAATTACAAATTTGAAGTGATAAATTTTAAATTATTGTCAAACTTTTTTCAAAGAAAATGAAAATTGATAGTTTTGTAATTAATTATGTATAATGAATTAATATTCTTTTAGTTGTTGCGTAGTCAGCTTAATTGCCCGTTTAATTATTACTTTGAACTTGGAAAATTGTCACCCATTAAGACATTAAACTAACTAAAGCTGACTGCTAGGAAAGCACATGCTGTCTTCTTATTGTTCTATGCGTGTCTCGCTCACTTGCGCGCACTCTTCAAACTCTTCATTTTTGTATGTCAAATTTCCAATTGGGTCGCACACATAGTCAACTTAGCTATTTGCGAATTTCGTTGTTGTTTTTGGTTTTTTGTTTTAGCAAGCTTCGTCGATCGCGGAAACGAAACAAAACGCTGCTGCTCTCAGTTGATATGAGTGTGTGTGTGTGTGTGTGTGTGCGTGTGTGAGTAAAGCAGCGAACGCATTGCGTAATCGACGCTGTTGCTGCTGCGCTTTGCCGACTTGACAACACAAAGCAGCGCTGTCGGCAGAGGGCGCTAGTTGAGTTAAGTTGGCTGCCTAGTTAGCGCCTTCGTACGTGTGTGTGTGTGTGTGCCTATGTCTGTATAAAAACAGTTAGAAGTCAAACAGCGCTGTCGAAATGACGACGTCGCTGTGACTGGGCAAGCTTTTCTCCATGTGTTCGTGTGTGTGTGTGTGTGTTTGTAGCAGAGAGCTTTTGTCAGCTGCTTTGTGGCGCTGTGCGTAAGCGGCTATAAATTTAGCAGGCACCAAAGCAGCAGAAGAACAAGAGCCAAAGCTGCCTGCTGTGTCAGTGCTAGCGTCAACGGCAACGGCAACGCCAACGCTAGCATCGACGTCGGCGTCGACGTTAGCGTCGACAGTGACTTTTTGCCTTTTGTGTACAGTTGTTCATTTCATGCCTTTATATTTTTTTTTCGGCCGCCGCAGCCGCCGTCGTCGTCGTCAAACGCGGAATAGAATTTGGTTGCCTTTTTTTTTTTTTTTTGGCAAAAAATTAGCAACAACAACAACAATATTAAAATCTGAGAGCAGCGAATTCTTTTTATTTGCCATTTTATTTGACTTTGCCTGCTTCTATTTTTTTTTGCAATTTTTTGTTGTTTTTTTTTAGCGACGCACAAAAGCGCGTTAAGTTTAGCTTATTGAGCACTACAGCAACAACAACAACACTGTACGCAGCAACAATGGACAGGCAGCGTATTTGGGTCAAATGCTCAACTAGCACTGCGTGCCGATTGGCAAAAAAACGAAAAAAAAAAAAATTAAAAAAAGAAGCGAACAAATTAATTTTTTTTTGCGAATTTTTTTTCTAGGTTTGCTGATTTCATTTATCTTTTTGCTGCCCCTACTGCTGTTGTTGTTGTTGTTGTTGTGCCGGGTTGTTAGCTGTCCATAGAGCGACAACAACAACAACACGAGTGTTTTATTGCCTATGGTGTGCGTTGCTTAAATAACGGTTCATCAAAAGCTAGCGAACATCATGGCACAGATACAGATACAGATACAGATACAGATACACATAAATACAGCAGATACATAGCTACGTGTGTGTGTGTTTGAGTGTATGTGTGTGGTACATGCCTGGTATGCAGATGGTAGCCGGTATATGGCCAACAAGCAGCTATAAAAATGCCTAAAAAATAAACGTATTTGCGGTTTTCCAACATTTCTGTTCGTTTTTAGTCGTCTACCTGCTCCGGAATCCGTTTGCCAACATTTGTATCTCTGACTTTAGATTCGCAAGCACAAAATACATATTATTTAAATAAATAGTTAACAGTGTTTCTCTAAGGGGTTGAATTTGCGAGAAGATTGGAAACATTTTTAATATAGGGATTTAAAAAAAAACCTAAAAACTTAAAAAAAATAAATAAAATAAAAGTGCATTCTGTACAGAAAATAGCTGTAGGAAGAAAGTTTAGTTTTCGGCAAACTTGAAAAATTTTTATTTAAGTTGAAATTTAATCATTTACATTAAAAAACACAAACGAAAACCATTTTTTGACCTCTAAATCGATTTTGTTTTTAAGTAGTTATAGGAATTTTGGAAAAACTTTAAAGTGTAATAACTTTTGCGACTGAGACTGTAATGTAGATATAAGAGCCCTTCTCTTAACTTCTAATGTATAGTATTAAAAATTAATTTAAGTCAAAATTGAAATGACCAGCGGCTTTTTCAAAAAAGTTTAAGGAATTCAATTATGGGGCTCTTAAGCAAATTTGAGGTAGTTTTTTACCTATATAATTAAAAACTAATAATAAAATAGACTTTTATGTTAAAATAAAAACCAATTTTGTTTGAGAAAGTGATTAAAAACCCCTTTTTTTAAGCAAAAACTTTATAATTTATATTTAAAGAAAGAATAGAACATAATTTTGACTTTACAATCGGCTCTTTTACTGGTACAGCTAATGCGACACTAAATCCAGTAAGGCTAAAACTGCTTAGGATTGCAAATTTACAGAAAATGTTAAAAGTTACCAAGAAATACAACTGTGCGAGACATAACGGTAACAGCTCAAAAAGGATCAGTGCTGCTATTATTTTTTCGTCTTTTTTAGCCCATTTAGCAAAAAGGCAAATAAAAAAAATGATGGCGGACCTACCAAGGAAAAAAATTTTTTTTTGCGAATAGTTAACATACTAAGCAATATAAAAAAAATAAAGTTTGGAGATATTTGTGAGCTTAAATATAAGTTTTGTGTTCATAAAAATAGGATTACGTGGGGGTGCTATTTTATTTTTCGCAACTGTACTCATTTTTAAGTCTTTTATCGATAATTTGAGCCAAGGAGGGGATAATGAATAAAATTGTTTGTTTTTCGTTTTATGTATCATTAGTGGATTTTTGTTAACAATTTGGAATCGATTAATGCATTTTTGTGGGTTTTACAGCCACTCAAAGTGACAGTATCAAAACATGCATCCACATGTGCTCGCCACGTGTATTATTTATTTAGATTTTGATCGCTTTAATTCAGTTTATGAAATTATATTAATCGATATAAGGTTTAAGCATTTTGTTCACTATATGGATATATGTTTAGCTGACGAAACATATTACTTAATATTATTCTAGAAATTACATTTTTTGTTTAATTAATTTTAATTCGGACAATTTAAAGTTCTTTTGAGTAACGCATTTATTGACAGTAGTATTGACCCATAGGTACATATTATATTCAGAATCCATAATGAATACATAATTGTACATATGAAGATTACATGATTAATTTTTGATTAATTGATTGTTTGAGTGTTTGTTTAATGACTATTTGAGTATTGAGTATTTTGAGTGTTTGACTTGTGAGTAGTTGTGTTTCTGCGGGTAGCAATTGTTTTGTTGACTAGTGTACTTAGAATTTCGGGTCGTGTTTATATTATATTTTCAATTTCTATATAATACTTAATTTGGTATATAATTGTGTATGTAATTATATACGCAAATGATGCGTCGGGTCTTCTGTGTTTCTGTTTCGATGATTGGTTCTTCGAATCCGTGTGTGTGTGTGTGTGTAGAGTAGGTCTCTGTAGGGGGTTGTTTTTGGAGTAGAGTGTGGAGTTGTGTTAGTGTATCTTCGTCTATGCCTGACATATACTATACTGACGTATACTTTTCTGAAACGAACGTCGTCGCTCCTTGAGGGTGTCAGCGGCCTCCTTGAGGCTTCCTGGAAACGGTGGAACTCCAAATTGGCCTGAAGTACTACGATCCCCAAAAGGACAAGGACAAGAAACTAGCCAAGTCTTATGACGCTTTCTTGGCTTCCGAGTCCCTGATCAAGCAGATCCCTCGTCTGTTGGGTCCCGCTCCTAACAAGGCTGGCAAGTTCCCTGGTCTGCTGTCCCATCAGGAGTCCATGATGGCCAAGATCGAGGAGGTCAAGTCCACCATCAAGTTCCAGATGAAGAAGGTTTTGTGCCTGTCCATCAATCTTATTTGAAATACATGTGTGTGTGTGTAACGCAGGAGTGTTGAACGAAAATATGCATTGGATGTGAACTGGAAGCTGTTTGGAGTAGTGCAAGAGTGTGCAGGAGTGTGCAAGAGTGTGCAGGAGTGTGCGTGTGTGTGCGAGTGAATGGTGAGTCGCTTGTGTAGCACTTGGGGTTAGCTAAACATTTTGTGGAAATCCTTTTCTATCATTTCCTTTTGTGCTTCGTGTTCGTTTGCTTTCGTTTAGTGACCATTTCTCCACTGTTCGTAGTTGTTGTTGTTGTTGCTGCAGCTTTTGTTGTTGTCTTCTTCGGTGTCTTCTTCTTCTTCTCCTTATCGTCGCCCATCGATTTCCTGCTCTTGGTCTTGCTTTTGACGGGCTTCTTGGTCCTATCGTTGATCGACGTGACGTCAGCATCGCCAACAGCTTCGGGTCCCTTTCTCCTCCCCTTCACACTCACCTCGGACAGCATGCGTGTGAGCGAGAAGGCGCGAGAATTCTTCTCCTGCTGCTGCGCCCTTTGTGCCCGCTGCTCCGGCGGCGTCAAAGTTCTCGACTTCTTTGGCGTAGTTGCGTGTCTCGGCGACTCGAGATAGCACGGCGACGACTCGGCCAAATTGTCGTATCGTGGCTGTTGGGATCGGATGCGTGCCTGCATGCGTGTCGGCTTCGTTGGTGGCGCATAGGACTCCACGGAGTACATGACGGATCCGCCATTGGCAGCTGGCGTGGAGCTAAGCTTCCAGCGTCCGGCACGTTCCATTTGGAAGGCGCGGTAGACTAGATGCCGTGGAACTGGAATGGGTAGAGCAGCATGCAGCTCCTGAGAAGTACAGAGGGGAAGTGGGAAATAAGAGGAAGAGTGGAAATTTAAAACAGTTAAATATGAACCAAATTGGGATCCAAAGGGCTTAAACAATACCCGAAGTAGTGCTAAATGCATTGATACAGGAGGCGAAAGCTATGGTATTAAAAGGTATTAAAAGTATTAAAAGTATCCAAGTCGAAGATAAACCTAAGAAATGTAAACTAAGACAGTTGAATTGGCATTCATTGGGAACTAGAACTCAAACTAAGATTGAAACTAATTAGTTAAACTAGACTAATAAAGGGAAACACTGGAATTTGAATAACAGTTATAGCAATTGGATAAAGTGCATTTTAGAACAGGTTGGAACAGGGAAACACCAGAGTGCAGCGTAATACCATAAATTGTTGGTCTTTATCTTTTATCTTTATATTGGCTATGCTCTAGTCAAATAAACAAAACTTTAAAATTGCTAAATTAAGCGGTTAGCAGGCTACACTTGAGCGAGCCGACCGTAAAAGACCCCGTACTGCTTCTAATGCGCATTTTTTCTAATTTTCGTCCGATTTGGCCTTTGGGAGCTATATTATATACATAGTAATCCGATTTGAAACAAACTTGCTGTTGATAAATATAATGGTACCATATACCTACTGTGCAAATTTAGTCACAATATCTCTGAT
The DNA here is from genome assembly GCA_018152125.1 of Drosophila dunni. Taxonomy (NCBI): domain Eukaryota; kingdom Metazoa; phylum Arthropoda; class Insecta; order Diptera; family Drosophilidae; genus Drosophila; species Drosophila dunni. The sequence goes on along the minus strand of JAECXC010004147.1, from coordinate 13,722,410 downwards.
AGTTTTGAAGTTGTAGTGCAATGAAAATAGTTTTTTACATTTTGTGGAGGTAATAGGGGGCGTGGCAAAAATTTGATATAATGTTTGGACTTTCATTCCAATTTTGGTGGCTCTAGCTCTTGTAGCTTAAAATATCATCCAAATATTCATCCAAACAGCGGCCAGACAAACGGACTGACAGACGGACATTGCTCTATTGACTCGGCTGTTGAAGCTGATCAGGAATATATATGCAGTGAAAGCTCCCTTGGACGGACAGCCACTGTTACAGTATTTTAGCCCCCCAAGGGAGTTTTCCCCCTAAGAGAACGGATTTTGTAATCTAAGCTAAAAAACTATACAATATTTCCAGCTAAGGCTTTCCACCTGAGGGAACTGTTCGCACGTATAGCTTTCACTGTATTGTACAGGGTCGGAAATGTTTTCTCCTACCTATTACGCACATTTCGCTTCTGATAAACTTAACGACCCCTCTACTCTTTACTTTTTACGGGGTCTAAAAACAGCAAATATCATTAACAAATAATTATAAAGTACACTTTAGTTATAGACTATATGAAAATTAAATATCATAAAATGAAACGCGATTAATTTTAAAACTTTGGATTATCTGTCACAATTTGAAGCCTGTCAAAAATGACCAAAAATATATGCAAAAATCATGTAAAATGCTTAGAGGTGAACAATTGCAGATATAAACCGCGATATGCTCGACCCAATAGCCTTAAAATAGATGTATTCTACATGCTATATACGATTCTATGCATCACAAGGTTTCTAGTCAAATCTTACCGAATTGTACAGCTCCCTGTGGTCCATGCTAAGCGTATTCCAGGACGTCGGGGCTCTTTCCATGGCCTCGTCAATGCTGCAGTTGTGCATAATGCAGAATTCACGCACATAGTTATAGAACTGAATGGGCGTGGCATTCGAGGGTCTAAACTGACCCATGGCAGCTATGAGAGCGATGCGTTTCTCTTGCGGCGATAAGTTTCCCGACTTGGGTTTGGCATTGGGGTTATCCTCGGTCTTGTCCGTTGATGACTCCACGCCATTGGGAGTATTCGTTTCTTTTCTATTCTCCAGCATTTTATACACTTCTATTATTTTATCTTTTAATTTAATTTATTGCGTTTTGCCAGAAAGATTTCTATTTTTTTTTTGTAATTCTTTTGTGCATATATTTTTTTATACAAAAAAACACGATATGATTTTATAATAATGTAAGCCAAATATTCGAAATAAAATTGTAGTATAGAAAAAATAAAACGTGTGCTTCAGTCGAGCACCTTTTGTAAAATGAACATTGTTGAATAATGCTCTCATGTGGTCGAAAATCTCTGGCTCAATGCCTACTTTGATGTAGGACATTTTTGGAATTAGATTAATCAAACCTTTTTTGATGCATTAGTCATCAAATCAAAATCGAATCAAATTTCATAGACACTGAAAGCAAAGTCAACTTGGTTTGTAAATAATGTTTTTGAAGCAATTTAAATATTTGTTTATAAAATATATTATTTGTGAGTAGAGCACCAGAGACAGCTGTAGTCGAAAGTGCCGGAGTACTACCACTTGCAGAACCTCAGGAATAAGGTGCATAGAGTACAACGCCCATCTCAGCCTCTACGTACTGCAGCTGCCTCGGAGGGATTGCAGACTGATATTGGGTATACAGTGAAAGCTTCCTTGGCCGGGTAGCCACGGTTCCCGTATTTTTGTCCTCCTAAGGGAGCTGTCCGCTGTCCGAGAAGGGATTTTGTATGAATATCATGCTAAGAAACTATAAAATTCGTCCGGCTAAGGCAGCTGTCCGCCTGAGGTAGTTGTCCGCGAGTAGTGCTTTCACTGTACTCACTGGCCACTGCCTTGCAGCTGCTCAACGAACTAGGTATAGACGAATCGCTAGAACACCTCTTATCTCACTGTACCGCACCATCTCGTGAGAGGCTATGGTGCCTAGGAGCACCAATACTACGCTAATTCAAGGATGCCTCCAGAAGAGAGCCTAGAGATCTGCTGGCTTTTGCATTCTCATATCCTGCAGGACTGTAAATAAAGAGTTCCACCGCGACGGGTGGAAACCGAAACAGTAGAACATCTACTTTGCCACTGTCCTGCTTTAGGGCGAACAAGGCCAAGATGTCTGGGTGCACCACAAATTCGCATCAGAGCGCTCACCAAGAGACCTGCTGATGTTCGCGAAACGCTCCCCAATTCTCCTGGACTTCTAGCCTAAATAACCTTCGCGTACCCGCGAGGACGTCCGGCTTAACCTAACCTAACCTAAAGAAATATTTTATTAAAAAGTTGACTTTATGCTTAAAAGAGGTAGAAATATGCTTTAAATGGTCTTTGGTCTAGTATATCAACCGATTATTAATAAGTAAGAAATGTTTATACATAAATCGGCAGAGCTTTATATAAGCAAAAGTGTCTATAGCTATTAATAGCGTCATAAATAAAAGAAATGTAAATGAGGACAACTTGTTGTGAGGAGCGCTGAATAGAAAGGCAAGGCAATACGCCGAAAGAGAAGAGCGAGACAGCAAAGAGAGTGAAAGAGAGGGGCTGCTACAAAGGTAGTGTGACAGAGAACTGAATACGCTGATTATATTAATCTGAAGTCGCCTCTTATCTTCATCTAATAGTTGCTTTGCATTAAGCTATCACTTGAGCAGAGACAGGCAGACAGACAGAGCCTAACAGCTGCGACACTACACCCAATGCTCCACTCTATGCTTACTTCCTGTACCGCTCCCCTCGCCGCTACCTTCCATCCTTTAGTAGTGCCGGCTTTGCCGGGTTCTCGTCCAAAAGATAAAGCTAACAACGGATTCGACTGCACACACTTGAGAGCGTTGTTAACCTTGAACGGTCGAGCTAACGATGACGGTCTACCCGACTTTCGCTGCCCCTGCTCCGCCCCTCGCCCCTCGCCCCTCCCCTACCCGCCGCTGTTTAAGAATAGAACACAAAACTTCTAACAAGTTTTGCGCGTGCGCAACGCGAATGCAGTCGACCAAAGGTAAAGAAAACAACAAAAACACAAACGTACAAAAAATTATAATAAAGAAAAGCAAAGTTGGCGAATGGATAACAAATAAAGTATTGAGAGAAACGACAACACCAACTACAATAATCATAAAAAAAATTGTTTTTTTTTTTTTTTTTTTTTTTTTTTTTTTAATAAAAGCAAACCACAACAGGGTGGCTTAATGTGTGGATTGGATGGAAGTTGTCAGATTGATGGGGAGCAGCAAGCGGCGCATGAGTAAGTGCAGAGGGAGGGAGGGAAGAGAACGAGAGGTAGTGCTGAGGTAGGAGCAGCAGGCAGCGAAGAAGGCGGCGCAAATGTTGAAGCTAAATTTAATTCGCGCGCGCAACATGCACACACACACACACACACACGCACACACACTGCAGTACACTTTTAAGAGTTCCGTCATCAAAGCGAAACGAAACAAAATTCAATGTCGAAGTCAAGCAATTTTATTTCGCTTTTTTTCACTTTTTGGCCAAAAGGAAGGAAGGCTAATAGCCATTAGATGGGCGGGCAGACAGGTGCGGAGGGCAGTGAATTTCATTAACTGTTGTTGCTCTCAACATTAACATTAACATGAACATGAACATAAACAATCACAATTAGCATAGCGATGGAAACCGCACTTTAAATAGTTAAAGTCGAGAGTCACTTGCGTCAAGTAAAAAGCTGGCGATTCTAAACAAACTAATCCATATAGCTACAGTGCTTAACAGATTCATAAGACACCTTTTTTTCTTAAATATTATGCACTATAAAACAAAGCATATAGTCTACAATATTTTGTTTGGGATTAAAAACAACCGAAATAAGTTGTACGTTACTGTATGATAAGTTTATTTTAATTAGAAGCTTAATGATAGTGTCTTTATAAATTGTTTTCAATTGAGTTTATTTCAGAGTCTTAAACGATTTTATTTTAGTTAAGAATATACCTTTTTTAAGCCTTTATATACAGCTTTCAAATAGCTTTTACATACTATTAATTTAAAACTATTAAAGCTTACAGAAAGTTGTTCAAAATGTGCTTAAGTTGAAGCATTTTCTGCTACCTGAAAAGCTTCGAAAAAGCTTTTAGAAATACTTTAGTATGTGTGCAGATTTAAGCAGCTTTTACAACAGCTTTTTTCTTTCTTTTCTTTAATTCCGTCTTTCTCTGTCACTCATTTGGTGCCGTCTCTTTCGTTGATCGCACGCCTGAATAACTCGCTGCGTACTTTGCCTGATGGTAATTCTATTGAACTGTATTTAGGGGTTGAAATTGTATTTCAAGCGCCATTTCATTTTCCGTTATGCCTTAAATAGGTTACTGGTATAATTATGTATACAGTGGAACCCGGTTATAACGACACTCAAGGGACCAACGATTTTACGTCGTTATACCCGGTAGACGCTTTAACCGAAACGAGCTAAGATAAAAAAGCTTGTATGGCGTCCAAGCAAGTCATCGAATTTTCGTCGCAATGACCGGACGGTCGCTTTAAGCGGAGTCGTTGTAACCGGATTCTTCTGTATATTTAAATTATAAAAGTGTCCTGTGAATATTTTTTTATATGATATTTTTCAAAGCTAAAGAAAATATGATTGCTAACTTAATATTTTGTTTTGCTCTCGTTTAGTTAATGCTAATTATTAATTAATGCTAATACAAGATATATTTGCTATGATAAGCATCTAAAAAATGTAGCTAAAGTTGGGTACTAAACTTTAACTTGAAAAAAGTCATTTTATATTGAATAATAAATATCGAAAAATATTTGATTCATTATAATTAATTATTTATTTAAAATTTTTTCAATTTATTTAATATAATTTTATAATGTATTTAATTTGTAGATTAATTTTGAAATTTCACTCTCTACTCGCGGACATCTTCCTCAGGCGGACAGCTCTCTTAGTCGTATGAATTTTATAGTTTTTTTTAGCACAATTTTCATTCCAAACCATTCTCTTAGACGGGCATTTTACTTGGGCGTACAAAAATAATGTAATTTTAAAAATTAAGACAAGAAATTGGAAATTTAAGTTCTGGACTAAAAAACTTCCAAGTGCGGACTTAAAACGCAGTTGATGAAGATCTTAAAATAGATATGTATTAACAAATTTATATTTAACATGAAAACAGATATGATAATTCAGTATAGTAATTATGAAGCTTACTTCAGGTAAATCACTTGAAATTGATATGATTTTAAGTCAGTGCGGTCTGCTAACTAAGTTAATGTTAATTAATGAACACAATAGATTAACTATTTTAAAGCAGATTCAATATTTTCCAGCTTTTAACTTGACTTGTGCTAAAAGCAGTTTTTTGCCCGTTTTATTATTGTTGCATTCTGGATTTTCTTTGTGTATGTTTTTGTTGGTTTCCTTTGTTGTTGTTTTGCATTTTGCCTGTCGCAATGTTTGTTATTTTATTAGCTTTCTTATGGTGCATAAATTGCAGTTGTTACTGTTGTTGTTGTTGTTGTAATACTTATGGCAGTCACGTGAAGAAACTAAAATGGCAGCCGTAGCCGTAGCCGCAGTCGCAGCCGTTGCCGTTGCCCTTCCCCTTTGCTATTGTTCTCACTCCCCGCACTCCTTCCCCTGTGGCCATGCAGCTGTTACTGTGTGTGTGTCTAGGCAGCCGTTTTGTGTATTTTTTTTTTGGTTGGTTTTTTTTGTACCTTTACACCTTTTAGCCTATCGCTTTGTCGCTCTGTCGCTTTGCCTAGGCTCGCTTTAAAACTACAGGCATATGCCCTTTTCGCTTACTCGAACGCTCTGCATGTGCGTGAGCGTGTGTGCGTGTGTGTGTGTGTGAGCAACCCTTACCCGTGCTCTCGTCTTGCCTACCTCACACTTGCTCGCTCGCTCACACTTGAAGCATTTAATGCGTTCTCGTTGCCAAGAGGCTCGCTTGCACTCGCTCCCACTCTCTCTCTCTGTAGTTAGGGCCAGCGTACTGCTCTCTCCTACTGTCACTCTTACACTCACTTGGGCACATGTGTATGTGTGTGTGTGTGTGCGTCCAGTCCGTCGGCTTTGCTTTTGCCTGCTTGACTTGAAATTGAGCTACCCTACACACACACACACACTTGCACGCACACAAGTGCACGCACATGCATAGCGCACGCCTTCTCTTTGCTTTCTAGGTTCTTCTTGCGTGTTGTCTCGCTCTCCCCTTCCTCCTGCCACCCACCACCAGAAGCACCTTAAATATTTCGACTATTGCTCAACGAAAACACACACACACACACGCACACACACACGTGCTTAACACAGATGATTTGTTATTGGGGTTGGACATTTACTAGGGCGGTTTGCCAATTGTAGGCGTGCTGCTGCTGTTGTTGTTGTTGTTGTTGTTGCTGCTAGTTGCGTTGCGGCAATAATGCAACGGCCATTGGAGTTTAGTATATGCACCAGTGTGTGTGTGAGTGTGCGTGTGTGTGTGCGTGCATATACTTTTAATATGTAGTGTATTTTTGAGGGCGATTCGTTGGAGCGTTGAATGCGACAGCTTCGTTTTGTGTTTCGGCTTTCGCATTCGTCTGAATGTGTTGTGTGTGTGTGCGAGTGTGTTAAAAACATATTCACACACACCCCACCCCCACTCCACTGGCCCCGCAGGGTCATACGCTTGCAACATGCCACATGCCACATGCCACACTCACCTGCTTCACTTTGCATTTTACACTATTTGCATTTGCGCAAAAAGTGCAAAACTTGACACACACACACACACACACATATGTACACTCCAGGTGTGTGTGTGCGCTTCCCTCCATAATGGCCGCCATTTTGTTGGCCCTTTGGCAGGCATTGCACTTAATGAAATTCTTTTTTACACATTATTTTCATTTTCATTTTCATTTAACACATTTTCATATTTCGCCTTCTCTCTTCCACTCACAAATGTCTCATGTGCTCTCTCTCTTTCTTTGCAGGTGAGTTGTCAACGCGTCGCTGAATTTATTTATTAATGGATTTCATATCGGCTTCAACCATCCAATTTGCCACACCCCTTACGCCCCTCCATCACTTATGCCTCCGTCCCAGTCGACGGAACTTGACGTAAGTGCATTAAGGCAAATAATACTCGTAAATAAATATTTTAAAAATAAGCATAAAAATCTATATTTATTCTTGCTGACGACCTAATGAAGATTGATTTTTATTTCAATTCTCTTTAACTTATTTTATTTAAAAGTAATTTACTGTTGCAAAAACCTTTTAAAATTGCGGCTTTTGATTAACAACTTAATTCTGAAGCTCCTTTTATGCAATCGATATTCGATTGTGATCGAAATTTATATACAGTAAGAGCTGCCTTCGACGGACAGCCTGGCACCGTGGCACCGTGGTATGTTTGTCCGCCCTGGGGAGCTGTCCGCCTAAGTGAACCGATTTTGTATGAAAATCATGCTGAAAAACTATAAAATTCGTCCGGCCAAGGCAGCTGTCCGCCAGAGGGAGCTGTCCGCGAGTAGAGTTTTCAATGTACAGTGGAATTCGGTTATAACGACACTCAAGTGACCGACGATTTCACGTCGTTATACCCGGTAGACGCTTTAACCGAAACGAGCAAAGAAAAAAAGCTTGTATGGGGACCAAACAAGTCATTGAATTTTCGACGCAATAACCGGACGGACGCTTTTAAGCGGAGTCGTTATAACCGGATTCCATTGTATTTTAATTTTAATTGTCATCGATTTTCTTTTAAAAAAATTTATTATGCAATTTTTCTTTTTTATTGATTTTTGCGTGTTGTGACTCGAGGTTCAAGTACAATTTGTAAGTTCTAGGATTTTAAAAACAATTTTTCTAGAATTATTTAATTCTTACCTTAGAAAAGTTTAATGACGCTTTAAATAAGAATTGAAGCTGAAAGGTTCGAAGAATATGGTTACATTAAAACTGATAAATTATTTAATTTTTTAAACTAGAAATATAATATTTTATAACGTTTAAAATAAGAATTTAAACTGAAAATTTCAAATAATTAAAGTTGTAATTTTGCATAATTTGGTCACACTGTGTTGCCATCTGCTCTGTCTCCCTGGATGTGTGTGAGACGTGGGCTTCAAATCAGTTGACTTTTAGAATGTTTAAAAACGATATGCACGCAATTGTCATTCGAAATGCGTAGATCAAAGAAGAAGACACAAAAGAAGTAGAAAAAGAATGAGAAATACAAATGAGAAGAACGAAGAGCAACAGCTTTTGGAGGATTTGTGCATTTGATTATAGATTATAATCCAATTTGGGAAATGGTTAAGACTCTTGAGTGGTTAACTGGGTAATGATAGAGCGTACGGAGTGAAAGAATGATGGGAACTGCGCCCAGTCACGACATTTAGCCACAGATATTCAGTCTGCTCCATATGTAGAATTGCACATATAGTTTTCTGGGGCAACTTGGGGCAACTGGGGCATCTGGGGCGACAGCTGCATGTGCCGACTTGTAATTAGATTGTTGACCTGACATGGGCCACTCTTTAAAAGGGGCAATGAAGTTTGAGTTTTAATTTTTTTGGTTTTTGGTTTTTGTCTTTGGATTTTTGGGTCTTTGTCTCTGCGAGTGAGTGTGTGTGTGCGTGTGTGTGGCATGCCACTCGCTTGAGTTGCATGTCACTCTCTGGGAAACTTGCTGTGTCATGCCTTGTGTGTGCCGAGTCCAGAGAGACGCAAAGTTGCGTACGCAGCATGTGTATGAAAAGTCAACAAACAAATTGCAACAAAAAGAAGAGGAAACTACAAAATATTGCCTCTTTTGCCCCTGATATAGTAAGTTGCAAGTCGCCCTTGCCGCAAGTTATAGGTGGCCCAAGAGTCAACATGCAACAAAGTAAACCCGCAACTAAATAAGACACAGACAGACTTCTGCCTCCAAATATTGACAGCATTGCGTTATCATTTATTTATTTTGCCAGCAACAACTAACAAAAAAGGGCCCGTATTTCCATGCCCGTTAAAGTGGAGTAAAAGGGTATACTGTAGTCGTGGGAATGTATGTAACAGGGAGAAGGGGGCGTGGGAGACCCCACAATGTATATATATTCATGATCAGCATCAACAGTCGAGACGATATAGCCATGTCCGTCCGTCAGTCAGTATGAACAAAAGGATCTCTGAGACTATAAGAGCTAGAAAGATGAAAGGGGTCGCAAATGAAAGGTACAATACCCAAGCAGTAAAAGTTTGTTTTTGTGCTTTGACACGCCCACTTTAGGGCTTTCTATCTTCATATAAAGGTAACTGTACAGGTAAAACAAGAATGTTTTAGTATAGAAAACTATGCTATCTGAACCAAATTTACACGGGTAGTACATGTCTAGGAAGTAGATGTACTGACCAAGTTTGGTACAAATCGGACAACTTTATCGTATAGCTCCCATAGGGCCGATCGGTAATAAATACGCTCCAAATATGATATAGTATGAAAAACTTTTGCGTTAACTAAGCTATATTTTTCAAACTCACACAGAATACATCTGCCAACAATGTATATATACTGACCAAGTTTGGTTCAAATCGGACCACTCTATTATATAGCTCCCATAGGAAAGTTCTGTCCAAACTACGCTCCAAATATGAATTCATATGGAAAACTTTAGCTTTGACTAAGCTAAATTATTCAAACTCACACCGAATACATTCAGCAATAAAATAAGCATACGGAACAAGTTTCATCGAAGTCGGACTATTTAATAGTATAGCCCCTATAGGCCCGAACGGTGAAAAATACGCTCCAAATATAAATTAATAGGAATAACTTTTGAGTTGAAGAAGCTATACTAATAAAAATAACACAGGATACATTTGTCAATAGTAGAAACAGACTGACCAAGTTATATCCAAATCGGACCACTATATCGTATAGCTGCCATGGGAACAATCGGTCGAAAATATGCTCTAAACATGAATTGATATGGAAATGTTTTGTGTTCACTAAGCTATCTTATCCAGCTCCTAGATCATTGCATAGATATTATTATCATACTACATAGCTAATAAAGGGTATTCTTAAGTCGCAATTCGACTAAATCCTTCTTTCTGGTATTAAATTTATTTATTTACTCTTTTTTGTTTATGTTTGTTTATAATTGCAACGACTTTGCTCAATTTTGCTGGCCTTTCTTTTTGGTTTGGCGTTTTAATTTGATTCACGCAAAATGCTAAGAGTGAAGACGTGATCAGTGCTGCCAAAGATGGGAGCCCTAAAAAGATAAATCATTTATTTGAAAAGAAGGTTGAAAAAGCTAGACAAATATTAGGAAAGTTATTAGAAATTTAAAGGGTATTAAAGTAATGTAAGAACTTGAATACTCTCAGATATTAGCTTCAAATTATAATTTAGTATTCTGAAAATACAATTTTTTACTTTAAGTTAAATTTAACTATTTTTATATTATAAGTGATTTGTTTTTTTTCCGCCAACTTTTGCATTAGTATGGTGAAAAAAACCTCCAAAACTGACTTGAAAAAAGCCAAGTCGTCGAAACGTCACGTGATGCCAAAGGATGTGGAGCGAGGCAGAGAGGGAGAAAGAGAGAGAGAGGGAGGGAGAGTGCTGCTCTAAGCGTGGCAAGTGTTGCGCCGCCTTGGGCATGCTGTGGCATGACGGAATCGCAACCCACAACCGCAACAACATGCGGCTCTTTGCCACAGAGTGCCACCCAGCGGCGGCATCGTTGTTGTCGTTATCGTTGTTGTTGCTGTTGTTGTCGCTGTTGCGCAGGCGCGCACCTACACTTTTGCCCTGAATGCTACTTGGCTGCCTCCTACTGACTCCATCTCCATCTGCAACTTGCTAGGCGCAACTCTGACTCCAAACTCTGACGCTGACTCTGCCTCTGCCTCTGCCTCTGACTCTGCCTCTGGACTCTGTGGCAGAGTCGACTAGCTGAGATTAACATCACTATGTCATAAAGTTTGCCAGTCAGCTCTGATCCCATAAAGTTTTGTGCGTTGCGTTGCGTTGAACTTGCCACAGAAGGCGGCGAGTCCAAGCGGCAGCCACATCGCACTTGCCACATACACTAAAGCTTAGAAAGTTGCGTCTTTTTTCATAGTTTAAAAACTTAAAACTATATTAAAAACTGTAACAAACTTAATAATTAATTAATTTATTTATTTTTTTAATAATATAATCACTAAGTACATAAAAAAGTCGATTAGCTCTTGATATTAATTCCAATTTGTTTATTAAGTGAAAGTTCTACTCGCGGACAGCTCCCTCTGGCGGACAGCTGCCTTAGCCGTACGAATTTTATAGTTTTTCAGCATGATTTTTATACAAAATCCGTTCTCGTAGGCGGACAGCTCCCTAGGGCGGACAAACATACCAGAACCCTGGCTGTCCGGCTAAGGGAGCTTTCAGTGTAGTTTGGGGAAATACTTTATACTTTTAGAGGAATTCTCCTTAATCTATTTGAATGGCTAGTATCGTAATAGGAGTTTTGGTTTAAGAGACTTTATATAATACTCATAAAATATCAAGGCGAATTTAGCAATCAAGGTCATGGATTCTGGGCTTAAATCGCTTGTAAGTCGTATACTAAGCATGGAATACTTGAAGAAGATACTGATTTTTAATAAGCGTTTTAGGCTATTGATTTTAAAACATCATTTTAAAACAAATGCAAGCAAGGAAAGAAGAATTTTAATAAATTACAATATAGATTGTCGAACCGTTCTTAAAAGTTTCTAGCCATTTTATGTCTTTATCCCAGTAAAGAAAATACTCAAGTTAAAAACAAATAAAGTCTTAACCCTTTGTCCCTTTACTTTATCAACACGTGTACCTACTATTTGAAAACATCTGCCACTCAGGACAAATATTGCCTATAATCAACATTTTAGTAAGGACAAACCAGGGCACCTAGAACCTAAAAATTAATTTCGGTTAATACTTGTAATACAGTGGAATCCGGTTATAACGACTCCGCTTAAAGCGTCCCTCCGGTCATTGCGACGAAAATTCGATGACTTGTTTGGTTCCCATACAAGCTTTTTTTTCTTTGCTCGTTTCGGTTAAAGCGTCTACCGGGTATAACGACGTAAAATCGTCGGTCCCTTGAGTGTCGTTATAACCGGACTCCACTGAATTTGTTTCATAATATGCCTTCAAATATTTTTTAGGTCTCTCCATTGAAATTCGCATTTTTTCTGTATAGTGTATAGATTATTCGTACATAATTTGCGGTTAGTGGCTGGGTGCTTGTTGCTGCCGCATGTTGTTGCTGTTGTTGTTGTTGCTGTTGCTATCGTTGCACTTTAGGCTGCTGCACGCAGAGCACGCATTTTCAGCGTGAAATGCAATTTCTGCAGCAGAGGAATTTCAATTGTGTTGGTGTGTGCCACAAGTATCCAAGCAAAAGACTCCCAACTGATCCAACAGCCAACTCTTCAGCTTTAACTCCTCTGACTGCGAATGGATCTACGGTCGTATGTGTATTGTAATTTTGGATTTGTTGTTGTTTCTGCCTATGCCTCTGCCTCTGCTGTTGTTATTATTGCTGGTGTTGCAGCTGGAAAAACTCCCGCAACAAGTCAGCATTGCAGTTGCTGCGAGTCGTCAGTTCGTCAGTTTGTCAGTTTGTCCGTCAGTCAACGCACGACGCTCACGCAAATCACGCAACTCGAATTGTCTTCTCCTTTCCAGCCTCTGCTGCAACAACTCTTAACTTGGCCTCTTCTCTTGCCAATTTCATTTGCCGCCGCATTCCTTTGGGGAACTGTCTTCAGAGCCGCGTCTTCAACTGCATCTTTTGGTTACAGCTACAGCTTCAGCTACATCTACAGCTTCAACTTCAGCTTCTACTTTTCTTTTTTAATGTTAGTTGAACTTGGAGGCCACTGCAAATTGCACTCTCCACAATTTCAAGACGTCAAAAAGAAACTATTGTTGTAGTTGTTGTAGTTGTTGTCATTTCAGCTGGTTTCCTTCGGGCGGCTTTGTTTCTTTTTCCCCCTTATAAGTTTGGGCTTAGAGCCTGTTTAATTCATCTCTTGAATATGCTTAATTCTAAGCTGATATGCAAAACAAACAGGCGTGGAGAAAGCTTCTCAAATCGGCTTTCAAGTTGTTTGTAAGCTCAACTCAAGTGCTGAAATTACGCATAAACAAATCAATTTTATTCAAAGAAGTTTAATCAGATTAATGCTTAGAGATCATGCTTAAAATTAATATATTTAAAATCAATAAAAGCAGCTTAAAGCTTATAACTATTTGATTACTTTAAATACAAAAGACAAGTAATTAATTAAGTAGCTTAAAAACAAGCCCAAGTCAAGCGCACATTAATCGGTTTAAGTATTTATTAGTTTCTTTAAATCATTAAAAGTATTCAACTGTTTGTAACGCATTGAAGTAGGCGTTGCCGACCACATAAAGTATATATATTCTCGATCAGCATCAACAGCCGAGTCGATATAGCCATGTCAGTCTGTCCGTCCGTCTGTCCGTCTGATTCTATGCGAACTAGTCTCTCAGTTTTAAAGCTATCTTAATGAAACTTGGCACAGATGTGTATTCTCTCTGCACGCAGATCGTACAGATCGGACTACTATATCATATAGCTCCCATAGGAACAAACGATCGAAATGCATGCAAATGTATGAACATTTCCGGTGTCTATTGACCGATTTCAACCAAATTCACGGAGAATCCGTTTCTAATCGTGTTCCATCTGTTGACCATTTTCAATTTCATCTTAATCGGCCTTCTATATCATATAGCTACCATAGAACTAATTGGTGATTGAAACCAAATTAACGCAATATTCATGACTGCAAGGGTATTTAATCTTCGGCGAGCCGAAGATAATCGTTTTTTCTTGTTAAAATTAAAATTAACTCTTTTGAAACTAGTAGGACTAATAGAGTTTACTGTCTGACTTTTAATCTAAGCTTCTAGTTTATTCCTTTGTGTTGATTTTGTTGTCTGATCTGGCAGCTTATTGTTTAATCTAAGCCTTTGTTTTAACTATATTTAGTAGACAACATTCCACTAAATTGTTATGTACTATTAGCATTTTCTTTGTGTTTCGCTTAGCCCTCATTCATCTGCTGTCTTTTAGTTTTAAGTTTTAATATTTGGGTAATTGTTAAGCTTCTGTTTCAACTGACGGACTACAATTAAATTAATGGCTGCAATTATGACTCCAAAGTCAAAGACACAGAGCTGCACATTATTTTTATTATTATTTCGGACTGTTTATTGACACGGAACAAGCAAATAATTAGCCGAGGAAATAAAAAAAAACAGAAAAAAACACAGAAATAACAGGTAGAATTAAAAATTAACATAAATGAGTGGCGACTGGTGGCATGCTGCACAAGCTGCAGCTGGAACGTGGCACGCGTTTTTGCCAAAATTAAAGGGAATAAAGGAAGGAATAATACACTGAAAAAATGGTCAGACTTAAACTCTTTTGGGACGGAGTTTTATTTAAAAATCCACGATAGTTACAGAAAACATTTTTACATATTGCGAATCGGTACTTGAAAACTCTAAAATCGTCGGCTAAAAAGTCCCCGGTCTGACCTATAGATGGCGACACTATAACTTAACACGTTTTATTTTTAGATAGTACCAACATTTAAAAGATTCTACTTAAAATGTGACAGCTATCGGACTGTTAGTTCTTAAGATATTGAATTTTTAGTAAAGTAACTTTTGGTATTTTTAAAAAGATGAAAAAAAGAATTTACATGGGCGATACCCACAAAATTTGGAGTTTAGTGGTTCATATTATCCCAGTAGTTCCGAAAGAGTTAAATAGATTATTCTTATAATTATCATATAGAACTTTATGGTAAAAAAAAAATTTAAATAATGTTTTATACGCGACTTTTTGATTCCTACTGAAATAATA